>PVJO010007199.1:0-83483 GCA_004026905.1 Hystrix cristata | reverse complement strand
AAAAAAAAAAAAAAAAAAAAAAAAAAAAAAAAAAAAAAAAAAAAAAAAAAAAGATCACAGTAGGAATAACTTTCAAGAGTTTTGACCAGATATTATTTGATATCATACTCATTATTGAGTATGATATTTTGAGAAGTTATTTTTGCCCTTTTAACCTTTGTAGCACTGGTTGGGTTGGAAAGAGGCAAGAAAAGTGAGTAGATTTCAGGTGAGAAAAGTAAAGAAAGTTACTCATGCCCTAAGGTACAGGTGGATTTGACATTTCCTAATCTCTGTGTCATCTTGGATGTGCCTGTACGGAAGGAAAGCAGAATTATATTCAAGAAAAATACTTTTTTCCCTTCAGTAAAAACCAAAATGCTCTGCTTTACTTATTTTACTGAGAGAGTTTTAATCAGCACTTCTCTAAGGTTTGGGGTCATGAGGATTGACTAGAAAACAGCCCCTCATGGCAGTAATTGAATTTGAGCGTAGGCCTTGTGAAACCATTGCCTGTGCTAAGTGAAGTCAGCCCTCCCATGCTCAGTATAATAATGTCCACTTTCTACTAATTCTTTCCTGTAGCAGGAAATGCATTTGGAAGAGCAGTTACTAAATTCTTGCTATTGTAATGTTTATTTTTAAAATGTCCTGCCTACTTTTTAAAGGCATTTAAGGCAATTTAGTGAAAGACAGTGAAAAGGAAAAATACATATATTGTAGAACTGTTTAAACTTGAAATTAAAGTTTGAAACCTCTTTAATGGAATGGGATGAAAATAATGATTTAGCATCTAATTAGCAGTTGATATTTTTTAAATGCTTTACTATAGGCCATATACTACAGGTGTGATGTTTTCACTAGGAAGTGATAGAATGAGTATGGAGAGCAGGGCAGAGGATAAAGGGATAGGTAGATAAATACCAGAAACCTAGTACTGTAACATTACTTACTTATCTACTGCTGTAATCTTTACTTTGGGGATTTTTGCGCGGGGGGGGGGGTGGTCCTTGGTCTACCCAAATTATGAGCTACACTTGGAACATTAAAACAAGTAAATGAGGTGTTGGGGATCTAGCTCAAGTGGTAGAGTGCTTCCCTAGCAAGCACAAGGCCCTGAATTCCATCCCCAGCACCTGCCCCCCCGGAAAAAAAAAAAAAAACCACACAAGTAAATGAACATTATACCAAGAAATTTTAATGTCATGTCTGTCCTTCTGAAAATATATGTAGCTGGGCACTGTGGTACACATCTGTGGGTGGGAAAATAACTTGTACCTCAGAGTTGGAGCTTGAGAGTTGGGAGAAAACCATGAATGTGTTTCTTCTTTTGGTTCTGTGTATACTGCATCGGCTTGTCCTCTCACCAATAATATATGACAGATCCACACAGATACATGATTTTGTTAAATTTTTAATTTTTGGCTCGTTGGATAGAGTGTTCCATTGTCGTTTTGATTTGCTTTTTTTCCAGTCTAGTATCAGATACTTAATGAGCATTTTTATTTCTTTTAATTTCTCTCTTCATCCTCTGTTTTATATTGGTCTGTTAATATAAGTTCTTGGTAAATTAAGGAGACTGGCTAGTTTATTATATGTGTTGTAAATACTTCCCCTACAATGTTTTTCACTGTGGCTTTGTGTGTTTTGGGGGTTTTTGTTTGTTTGCTTGTTTTAGTGTTGGACATCAAACCCAGGACCTCATGCATGCTGGGCAAGTGCTCAATTTTAAAAATAAAAAGGTTTTATTTTGAAATTAAAAACCTTTTCAATTAGCAGGGAATCTGTGGCATGATGTCATGACACTGTACAGATAGTTTTCTTTAAACTTTCCCCTTGATGACTTTAGGTTCTAATGGTAATCTTCCTAAATCAAGTATTTGTGTAGTATCTGCAAAATAGTGATTTTTCAAATTCAGTGATTTCTTTTACATTTTTTGTCATGCTTTCTTCTGTAACAGAGAGCTTTCCCTGTCTTGTTAACCGTGGCTTTTTGGTTACCTTAAGATGTATCGTTTCTACTGAAAAGGCAGAATAAATGTTCCATTTTTTTTCTCTTTACGAGTCTTTTCTTCTTCCATCTTCTATTCAGATGAAGCTGTTTGGTAGAACTTTTGTAAATTAGAGAAAGTCATTTGGTTAGAAACTCTGTGTTGATCTACTGTGACTGCCAATATATTTAGCTAAGAGTTAGAGCTAATGAACTACATAGAATCGAGACAAGATTTTTTTTTTTTTTTAGAGTAATGGAGAGAGCCACTTTAATGCTTATCTTTTAAGTGTTAGACAATACCAAACTGAAGGAACCTTTTTAAAAAAGTACCTTATTGCTTTGGCTGTGATACAGTGCTTTATTTCCTAGAGAAATTTGAAATCGATTCTTTGTTTATAGAAAACAAACTTTCTAGCTTCCGTATTACAGTTTCTACTTTATATGGCCTTTTGTACTGGTAGTGAAAATTTGTGGAAAAATTTTTGGAAAATAATAAGAAACATTTCATTTGTGTTTATTTACAGCAACACTTTGTGTATCACGATTTGGAATTATTTAATGCTTGGTTCTAGAGAATTGCCCTGCCTCAGTTTTGCTCCTACCTTTACCTCCCTACAGTTACTTCTGTTTTCTTCACGGGTTGCTTTTCTTGAGCTCCTGTTTAAAATGAGCTGATGATACTGTTTCTTCTGTACATTCCCCCTGAGCAGTTCATAGTTCCTGCACTCACAGCATTCCCCTTAGAAGAGCTCCAAGTCTATTCTGCCGTCCCAGATCCTTGTCCTGGGAATTTCTGAAAATCCCACCAGCTTTGCCAGTGCCTTAAGTGGGCATCTGCAGCTGCCTGCTCCTCAGACACAGTGGACAGAATAAATGTGGCTGAGTCAGCCACTGCCCACCCAGCCTTCAAAGCTTTTCTTAGTCTTCTATTTATTTCCTATCATGGTAAAGTGGTTAATACTTGCTCACCCTTAAGGCATTTCAAATCATCTCCTTCTCCCTGCTTAGCCCTTGAATAACTTACAGTGCAGTTACATCATCAAGTTCTTTGTTTCTTCTGATTCTTAATATTTGACATTCCCTCATCTGCCACCTTAATACTAGAGCAGCATCATTTGAAGTGGGGGACCCTGAGGGTGTGAAATGACCAGACCCTTCTGCAGTACCTCAGTACTTAGGGGAGAAAATCTACAGTTTGACATAGAGTACTCTCTTCTCGTGTATATCCCACCCCTCTTTGTCCTTCCCACCTTACTGACACTTTCAGGTAATGTAGTAATAATAACAAACTTTGAATCTTATGTGATAGACTCTTTGCTAAGTGCCTTTATGGTCACATTATTAACTCACTTAGTTTTTTTAATAGCTCTTTGGAATAGGCATTTGTTAATACACATTTTGTTGTTTTTTGATTTTATTTTCAAAGGTGATTTTCTATTCACAAGTTTATTTAGGTTTTTAAAAATTAGTATTTATTTAAAGTGACAAATTAAGAAACATAGTTCTTTGCATTTAATTCAGTTTACAAAAATTAGCATAGTATTTTTTTTAATTAATTAATTTATTTATTTTAAACCAAGAACATGTATTGGTACATTCTACATACATTGGTCACATTCATTACATTTATTCTGTACCTATACATGATACATCTTGGTTCTCCCCCCTCTCCCCCACCCCTCCCCTCTGCTCCCTCCCTCCCTATTTACAGCAGGTTTATTCATCATTTTCCATATTTTCCCTTTCCCCTCTCTTTCCCCTGTTGCCTTTCTAGCATAGTATTTTTAAGTCTAGAAAATTTTAACATTTTCTCTCCTAAGGGAACTTTAGATAGCATTTAGTTCCATTTATAAACAAATTTCTACACACATGTAAAATTGTATTTATAAATTTAATATATCAAATTTCCCTTAAATACAACTTTCCAATTTAATAACAAACCTTCCCTAGTTCTAAAATAACTTAGAAATCTAATTAACTCAAATTTAAGAGTATGTTGAATCTTAAATCTCTTAGTTGTTTCCATACCGTTCACAAGTTTAAAATCAAAAGTCCAAGCCAGTGACTCATTTAGACATTTTAAATTGACATGAAGTGTGAGCTATGGCCAGATTAGTTTACCTATAGAATGTAAAATACATAAAACACTAAATACACACAGATTAATGCAAAAAATATGGAATTAATTATATCTGATTCTCTTAATATTTTCCATACTTAGTTCTAGATCTTCAGGAATTGAAAAACAATTTTTCAGGTAAATTTTAGGGATCATGACGTGAACTGCGAGCTAGGACTCCACCTGGGTTCATGCGGTGACCCCAACTGTCACATTGCAGTCAGCTTGCAGGTTTTTTATCTCAAGGTTGGTGCCTATTAGATGGTTGTGTCTCATAGTCCAGGTGCTTTATAATACCTCAATTCTTTCTGTGAACCATTCTGTATCATGTTTGCATATACAAACAAGTCTATTTTGTTGTATGTTCAAAAAAAATTCCCAGTTTTTGAGGTTTGAGTCAGTTTTCACTTTTGTTTGTGTAATGTGAATTGATGTCCGACGTACTCAATAATTTTTACTTTTGTGAATTGAAACTCTAGGGAGGAATATGAAAGTTAAAGTTTGTAAAATTATTTCCCAACGATGTATTAAACACACATATATATAATATATGTATATGTGCATATGTATGTATATGTATATATATTTTTAGAGAGAAGTGTGTTTAAATGTCTCCTTTGTACTTCTTTATCTTCATCTTTTTTTTGTTTCTGTTTTTGGTTTTTTTGAGACAGGGTCCAACTATGTAGTTCAGGCTGGCCTTGAACTCACTATGTAGCCCAGGCTGGCCTCAAACTTGCAGCGATCCTCCTGCCTCAGCCTCCCACGTGCTCAGATTAAGGCGTGTGCCACCACGCCCGGCTGTACTTCTTTATCTTTTAAATTCAGTCTGCTCATAGTCAAGTCTATGAGGTTAACTACAATAATTTTTTTTTTAAATTACAGCTACAATTTAGAAAGCAAACTATTTTATTCAAGGTTGTAGTGGTGTTTGAGTTGTATATTCTCTAGGTAATGATATATCAAAAATAAAATCTTCAGATGTACATTTGAAATTAGTGATTTTGTAAAAATATTTTAAAACTCAGTTGGACTTAATATTTGATCTGAAGGGGGATGGGATAACACTTTTCCAGAATAGTAAAATAATTTTCCCAGCAGCGGCCCCTCACTATGTCTTACTGAAAATTGCTGGAACAGTTGGAGTGCATATGTTCTGTTGTTGCAGTTTAAAAGTGGAATGTCACTCACAAGGGAGAGTGCTCAGAGCACTTTCTGTAATTAGATGGCTCTTGTTGGGTGCAGATAGCTGCTGGCCTCTGAGGCAGTCCTCTGCAATTGTTGTAATTGAGTGTGCTGTCCACTGGGTGGTGACAGAGACTTGAGTAAGACCAAGAGTAGACTGGCCTGAGAGAATTTAAGAGGGGCCCTTTCCTTTATCTTTTGAGGGGAGTTAAAGTATTCATCTCTTGGGCTTTTTTTTTTTAAAGAAAAAAAAGAATGGAAAAATTTGCCATTATTCTAAATTGTTAGTACTGCCATAAAAATATAGTACTTGCCACTTACGTGACTGAACAGTGGTGAAAAATACCATTAATGTGTTATCTTCACAAAAGCCTCCCTGGGTAAATCTGATGGGAAGGTGGAGCTTCCCTACCCTTTAACTGGAGCGGTGATTCTTCAACTCTTGCTTAGTCAAAAGAGGAGGGAGAAGATGAAATTTTAGACATGAAGCTGAGCAACAATATTAGTGGAGTGAGCAACATTATGTTTATTGAAGAGAAGCCAGGCTGAAGCTTGGATAATGAATATTATACCAATGGCCTACATATAGCTATCTGTTCTGACATTCATAATGCGTAAATATTTCAGTTGCAGTTAGTTGCTTACACGTCAAAGAAGATAGTTAAACCAAGCAAAGTCCTAGTATAGCAGTATTCATGTATGCACGCGAGTGTGTGTATTTAGTTCCAGTAGGTTGAGATAGCTCTAAAAAGAGATTATACCATGGATCTACTTTCAAAGGAAAAAAGCAGAGAATATTCATTAGCTTAGGAACTATTACTGGTATGGCATTTCTTCTTCTTATAGTGTCTACACAGTATTTTTTTAAGTCAGTAAAAGTTGAGTAACTAATCTTCAAAAAGAAAACACCTTCATAAAGGAGTCAAGTAGACTTTTCCTCTTAGTTTTGTAATTACCAAAGTTTGGTTGCCTTGGCCAGAGTCCTAGAGTTTTGGTACTGCGGTTGACACTGAGAGGCCCTTGCCCTGTCCAGCTGTTGTGAATCTGAGCAAGTCCCCTCTCAGACACAACACAAAGGAGATGCCTTGCCTCTTAGCTTCCCTGTGACCACCTCTATCTTTGCCTTCACAATTTTACTGCCCTCTCCTCTCCTTCCTTCTCTTTCTGATCCTCTCTTGTATTCACCCAGCCCACCATGATACTCCTGCCCCTCTTCTTCCCTGTCATTCTTTTCTCACCTCTTTCTCACTCTTCTGTCTTTGTCGTCTCATTCCATTCCTTCTCACTCTTCCTTCACAGTGTTGCCAGAGGGCTCTTATGACGGTATCTGAGATGCAAACAACATAGGTACATTGATCACTGTGGAATTGCTGAGAATTACGCTCCAGTGCTGTTGGGCCAGTTATGGGAACAATTTGTGGTATAGTCCAATAGTGTTAATAGTCAGCAAGTATGTCAGGAAGATGGAGGTTGATGCTGGTGTCATGGGCCATGTGTTATTGGCAGGGATCAGTATTTAACATGCTCTCTGGCCACAAGTCACTATGGAAAGTAGGAGGCAGCTGACGGTGAAACTAAGCAAACCTCAGCACTACATCTGGCCCTGGCACCTGTAAGGACCCTTCACTACCATGCAACACCACTGGGCCTGACTTGTTTACTGTCCTTAACTTTTGGTTTTTAAAAGCACTTTGAGCACAAGGGCCTGAGTTTGATCCCCGGCACCACAAAAAAAAAGAAAAAAAAATTTAAAAGCACTCTGTATTTTAGGAGGCTGTTTCTTAATCCTCGTCCATTACCTTCTTCTATGCGTACTGAAAATATATCTTTATGAGGGCAAAGAGGCCATAGCCTCTATGTGGTTTTGTACATTTGAGGTATGGGGCGTTTCCTCTTATACATAGATGCCTGATGAGAGGTTGACATTTAGAAATTAGATTTAATATCCTTTCATCTATACTAGATCTCCCACACACAAACCCTGCTACATCTAATTTCTCAACTGTGTGGATCCTGGGTATGTATAGCTATTATATATTTGAACTGTCTGCACAGACAGTGTATCGTTACTCTAACTCATATGAATTAAATGTGAATGAATGCTTTGTTGGCACCTTCCGTGTAATTCTTACTATTATTTTATACTGTGGGAAGGAATATAAAAGAAATAGAAGTCACTGTTAAGTAGGTTATACTGTACTAGGGGAAAGGAAAATATAATTGAAAAGAACTGAGATAACTAAGATGCTGCTTTGGGGATATTTTAGAACAGGTGCAGATTTTTTTGTTTACCACTATGCATTTTAGCCTTTTTGTCCATTTGATGAATGGAACATGTTAAATTTTTCCTCTTAATTCTCATATTATGTGTTGATATATAGAATATTAATCACTCTTCTTTTGCATTTACTTGAAAATAAAGTAGTATTAAGTGAAAGAAGATGCATTTTTATCCTTTGTGTTGAATAATTAAATCCCCTGCATATGTATGGCACATACCTTGCATTTTATTTTGCACCTGAAATTACCACATCAGTCTCTTTCCTCTACTTTCAGTTTCTAAATGCCCTTTCCTGAGAAACACATGCATTGTATCCATAATCTCACATTTGACTCTCTGCCATGTTGAGTTTTTTCTGGTGTGTTCCTTATCTAAAAGGTTTCAGAGTGAAAAACCTGTGGCTGTGACAGCACAAGGACAGCCTGTGGCCTGGAAATGTTCTCTCCAAAGGCGATCTCTTTGTCTTCTTCCCACCTTCTTCCTTTCACCCCACCCTGAAGTTTTTTTGTTTTGTACTTTCTTTTTTCTGTTTAAATCTCTTCCACTACATCGGCCCTTCATTAAGCACTCCTGCTGCCTTCTTTACATCTCCTTCCAACTTACTGTGTAACTTACAGCCAAGTGACTCTGCTTAAATAAGATGAAGCAAGCGGAGGGATGTAAGCATTATTCCTCTTAGTTTTGCTTCCATGTTTCCAGTGAATGAAAAAAAAAAGTCTTTAGAGTGGGAGTATTTGAGTAAATACTGTTAAGAATAAATGTGAAGCTGTATGAAGCCAAGGTGTGACTAAGAGATTGCCTGCTTGACTGGAGTGAGCATGGGAGGTGTTCTGGACCATCCTGTTTGAAGTGGGTTCACCGTGATAGTCATCTTTGAAAGATTACAGAATCTAACAAGTGTTTAAAGAATGAAGATGGAAAAAATGTAGTTCCAGTTTTAAAAAGGAACAAAGGTTTAATTATATAAACCCCAGACAGGTAGATGTAATGTCTAAGGCAAAAATCAATAAATGGATTAATTGAAAAATGGATTTTTGAGCACTTAGAAAGCAAAGAAGGTGATACTAATCTGGCTCCATTAAGAATGCCATGTCTGATTAATCTGATTTTGGTTTTTGTTAAAATTGTTCGTTCAGGACTAGGAATGTATCTCAGTAGAAGAATGTTTGCCTTTCCTGCTCAAGGCCCTGGATTCAGTCCCCACTACCACCAAAAAATCAAAAATAAATAAAGATAGCTCATTTAGTGAATCAGATAAATGCTGTTAGCCTAGCACATTTAGGTAAAAGCAGATCATAGGACAGACAGGGTCTTATAATACTTTGGGGAATAAGATAAAAATATTGCTTATAATATATACCCCAAACCATAGGATAATATCATCTACTAAAGCATACTTTGTACTTTTAAACTTTATACTTCTTTATTATGCAAATAATATGTGTTTGTAGTAGAAAAACTATGTAGTAGTAGTAGTTAAGCAAAAACAATAAACTAATGGATTTTTGTATGTTAACCTCTCTGCTATTTATTCCTCAAAGTCATTTGTATATACATAAATAGGCTTATGTCCCATATAATACTCATAATAAATGGGATTACACTGTACCTACTGTTTATGACTTGCTTTTTTACTTGCTAATGTTAAAAATATATTAGTAAAACAAATGACTGCTACAGCTTTATTCATATTCCATAACTTCTTTCACCATATTTTTGTTTCATAATTGTTATTTAATTTCATAAAACTTATACACTGAGCATATAATTTTTCTAAAACAATGCAGTTTTGAGTATTCTTTTTATTTAAAAAAATTTTACTAGTACATAGGTAGTAATAACTATTACTTTCTTTATGGGAAGTTGATGCATGTTGATAACACATTTTAATTCTTTTTTTCATCCCCTTCCATTTTGCAAAAGATCTATCTCTGTTTCCTATTGTATTTTATTTTGCTCTTTAATTTATTTATAGTTTGAGTTTCTCATATAAGAGAAATCATGCAGTATTTGTGTGTCTGATTTATTTCACTTAGCATTGTGGTCTCAGGGTGCATCCTTTTTCCTATAAATGACTCAAATTTATCCTTTATGACAGAGTAGTATTCCATTGTGTATAAACATCACATTTGCAGTTTTGAATATCTTAATAGCAAATATTTTGATTATGCCTTAATTATTAAACTCCAGAGGTTAAATTACCAGTTCAAAAATATCAATATACACTGTGTCAAATTGTAGAACTTCTTTCTCTAAACCCCCAATAGTGAAATATATCAATTTTAGAAGTATTTTTATTTATATTTCTCTGATAATTTAATTGGCCTGCTCTCTTCTTTTGTTCACATCTTTTATTTAATTTTCTATGTTAGGTACTTCATTTTCTTACTGGTTTTTAAGAATTTATTATATCTTAGGAAGTGAAGGTGATCCATTTTTTTTATCTTGTTCAATTTAGTATTTATTATGAATCAGTTGAATGAAAGATTTGATAGCATGGTGTTTCTTTTATGGATGACATTTTATGGGGAGATATAGTTAATACCAAATTCCAGGGAGATCTGTGACTGAAATGCTGAAACAAAATAAGATAAATCAGGGTTAATAAGCATTTGGAACTTGTCTGAAAACAACTGTATAGTTCAGAATAACTACTAGTTACTAGATTTTTTTTTTATATGTTAACTCTAGTCATCACAGCAAATCTACAAAATGGGTATTACTGTTTTCAGTTATAAAAGAAGAAATCTGAGACTGAGAAAGGTCACATTAATTTGTTCAAGTTCTGAGTAGTAGAACCAGGATTCAAACATAGGTCCTTTGTCCCTGTTGGCCCTTTCTCTCTGTATGCGTTGGAGATGTACAGCTTAATAACATTTCAGAATATGAGAAGATCAACTAGACAACATGAGGGCCGGAACAGCCAGTCCATTTTCCTCTACAGTGTTTCAGATAAGGGAAGTTATTACCCATTCTACTTTGTTTTAGTTAGTTCAAATCTAGAATATTGCTTAAATTCTGAGTTACCACTAAGAGGTAGCTCATTGGTGGAGCATCTGCCTAGCATGTATTAAGCCCTGAGTTCAATCTCCAGCACTTCAAAAAAGGGGGGCGCCACTGTTTCATTTGTATGGTGGTTAGTAAGTAGCTAGAACTGAGTGTCTGTGGAAAGCACTTCGGAAGCCAACCTCAGATTGACCATTCCCAGCAATTAAGTTGGTGACCACAAAACATAGAAAATGACATACAGGAATCTGCCAAGTAGGAACTCTAGATGCCCCTATGGAGTTGTTACTGCCTAGGTCTATCTTCTACATTTTCTTTGTTTAGTTGTCCTTTTTTGGGGTGGAGGGGCGGGGATCAAACTCAGGGCCTTGTGCTTGCTAGGCATACTGAGCTGAATCCCCAGCCCCGTTTAGTTGTCTCTTTTATGTGATTGTATAAAATAAATTTTAATTATTATAGTTGGTTTCATTTACATCGTTGGCATTAAAAGTATGCTAGAACCATGAGGGCGAATGATCATAACTAACAAAACGTGACTTTTTGCTAACAGAAAATGCAGTCAATAGAGTTTCGTTTTTATTAAACCAATTTTGAGATTTAGGATGTAGACCTAAGGACAGCTGTCCTCAACCACTTTCGAGTGAATCAAGTTTTCACGAATTGTGAGTTGACACAGACTGATCATCTGCAGGGTGGCTGAGAGCCTGTTCAGCATGCTCTGGGATGCAGCATCCTGGGGAGAACATGCTCAGCATGGCTCAGTTTCCGGTGTGTTCTGCTTTTTGTGTTTGTTTAAATACTGCCACGGTGCTCGCTTCGGCAGCACATATACTAAATAGTGCCATGGAGGATTTTTAAAAAAAATTAAACATAATTTCATACGAATTGCAAGTTGTGGCTCTCTCTGCAGGCTGTCAAAAGCAAGTGAGTGGAGAAAGGAGATTTTGTCCCTGTGGCAGCACATCTTGCAGGCATGAATTGGTCATTCCCTTTGCTACAGTTTCCTTTGCTTTTAGATGGTTCCTACTTGCCACCTGAGGAGGGTGTTTGATGGTTAGCTGTTATTATGACCTGATAGAAATCAATCAACCATTGAGTTAGCCAGTCAGATTACTGTGTTCTGCCCTTACAAAATTGTAAGAGAGAGAGGACTAAAAGAAGGTTCATAAATTCAGTTTTTCTTTTTCAGAGGTTCTTTTGTTGTCGTGTGGAGGATTAAATCCAGGGTTTCCCATGTGCTGGGCAAGTGCTCTACCCGCTAAGCCACACCTCTAACCCCCTATTACATTTTTTTAAATCTTGGTAATTTGTGTTTGTTGGGGTTATTTGCCGACAGAGAAGAATGAATTTACATATTTATCTGGAACTAAATTGATAATTATTTGTAGGGCTGATTAAAAAATGTTTTTGGGGATACTAGGTGAGCTTTATTTTTACTGTTTATTAGTTTTTAACCCAATAAGCTAAATAACTACTTGTGAATGTTATTGACATGAACTGCATTTATCTTTCTTCACTCTGAGTATTTCTTCTGATGACTAGTCAGAAACTAAACTGGTAATGCTTTAATCATTTCACATATAATGTTCTGAAAGCAAGGAAAATGTTCACAGTGACCTTCATTTTAGAGTTTCAGTTAGCACTTGAATTAAGTTTTTACATGTATCGAAAGTTTAATATAGAAAGATAGAAGAATAGTGTTGCCCATTTGTGACCCTTGTATCGTATACTATTTACTTGTGTGTTTATTTTACTTATTAATTTTGTCTTTCCCTTTAGGTAAAGAGGATGAATATCCAAAGAAACCTTTGGGGCAGCTTCCCCCTGAATTTCATTCTGCTGGAATTACTCACATGAGCAATGGGCAAAGAAGCGTTGGCCGGCCCAGCCCCCATGTAAGCAGCAGAAGTGACAGTGGCTCCACGCCTCACCAGAAGCACAAGCACTCTCCTCACTATCAGAGCAAACCTGGTACACCAGAGCGGGTGAGGCAGCTCGGGCGGAAATCAGTGGATGAAGATAGTAAAAGTCATAAAGACGAGGAGAATTTTCAAAGAAAACTTTCATCAGGTGCACAAGACAGTTCCCGGCACTATAATCATGCAGCTGCTAACCAAAATAGCAATGCTACTTCAAATATCAGGAAGGAGTTTATGCCCAAATGGAATAAACCATCAGATATTTCAGCTACTGAAAGAACTGCCAAATTTGTCATTGAAGGCAAAAGTAGATTGGTGCACCCCGCACTTACAGCCACCTTTCCAAGTTCTACTGATGCTCGGATAGCAAATTCAAGGCAGAAGATAAAGGTTTTGGATGGTGATGATGGGAAGCGGGGCTCTAATGCATCACAGTATGATAATGTGCCTGGGAGTGAAAACGAAAATGGGGCTTCTGTTGAAGAGGCACTAGAGAGGGCTTATTCTCAAAGTCCAAGGAACGTCACTTACTCTAACAGCCCAAGAAAGCACACTGAGCCAGGTTCTAGTCCACCAAAAGTATCCAACAAGTTTACTTTTAAAGTACAGCCTCCAAGCTATGGAAAATATCCACCTCAGTTAGAAGGGGAAGATCGGAGGACCATGCATCCTCCGTCCTACAGCAATCCCCCTGTTTACCACAGAAATTCTCCAAAACATATCCCCGCTGCTAACAGCTTTGTGTCTCCACAGATGAGTCCTAGAATTCAAATGAATCCTTCCAGGAGACCTTATGGCTCTACTCCTTCAGTTGATATTTCTCCAGAGAAACCTTATAGCCGCCCAACCCCTCTTGTACTACCATCTAGTCGAATAGAAGTCCTTCCTGTTGATATTGGTGCTGGGGGATACTCGGGCAATTCAGGGTCACCAAAGAATGCTAAATTCATCATTCCTCCAGTGGATTATTTGCCGGATAACAGAAAATGGTCAGAAGTTGATTATACATACAGACCAGAGATGCATGGACAATCATGGACTCGAGATACTAACCATAGCCATTTAAGCAGCTTACCAAAATATTCAGCCTTTCAGCACATACCCTTTCAGGACCATAACCTCCCAACAGTTTCAGTTGATAGCCCGGTGCGGTGTAAAACTTCACCAGCTCTAGAAGATGCCAGTCCAGCTGGGTGTCAATATGCAGGGCCCATCTCTCCAGCATATCACTATAGAAATCGGGAGGGGCTTTCTGTTCAGGAGTCAGTATTGCTGTGAGAATTTATCTACCCTTACTAAAGAGAATAGAAACCATATGAAACCTACATTGCTATGTTTTAATTGCCAAAGCAGTATTTTATATTATTTTAAACAACTCGCACAGTTCTAATGTATATTAGTAATAAGAATATATAGAAATATTTTCATCTCCATGTAGATGCTGCTTAAGATGAGCATTTTAAATTGTATCGTCACTGAACCTCTTAAAAATTTAATCTGGAAACATAGCAATAGCATTTAGGGATGCACACAATGATGATTCTTTACTCAGTTTCATTTATATCTTTTTCAAAACCTCCTCATTTTTACTCTGTTGGCCCATTCTATTTTGACTAATGTTATAAAGCACTGAAAAACTGTCGAACAGAAATTTTTAAGGCTCTATATAGTGTGTGTGTCTTTTAATAGACAGTAGAGTCATCTCTGCATACTCATTTGAGCACAGAATTGAAATTTTTTTAAAAAACTATTTTCAGTCTAGATCCATTAAATGTCATTGTTTTCCTTATCTTTTAGTTCAGTTTTTTCCTCTTTATATTTTCAACCCAAACCTAACTGATTAAAAATTTGCTCTGACTTTATTAATACAACTCACTGAATGCTCATCATTCTCTTTCAGCTGCTGCCATTTTCTTTCAGTCTGAAAATTAAAGACATTGGAGAGAAAAGCTAACCATTCCATGGTGCTTAAAAATTGGGGCAGTTATGCCAAAGGTGTGGCATTTGTTGTATCTGTACCCCAGATCACTCTTAGTGCTTCTGGGCTCTTTGCGCCTGTCTGACTTTGACAGCTCTGAGTAGACTACTCCTTGCCAGAAGCCAGGGAAAGCCGCAGCACGGCTCTCCAGGGATTCTGTGGGAAAGGCTGCAACTGGCTCCTTGCACAGCATGCGCGTGCGCGCACATGCGCACACACACGCACACACATACACACACACACAAGTTGTTCAGGTCAGCAGAGTTGGTAGGATGGTCACTTCTCACTGTGCCCCTTCATTCTTTGTGGGCCTCCACTCCAAGGGCCCAGGGTAGTTGTTACATGATCTTTTTCTGACACTCTTTCTATAAAAATGTAGTCAACTGATACTGCTGCTCGTAAAACCCTAATTGCTAATAGGAGTCTAGAATTTTGATCCTTTTTTATTAAAATATAGTGTGACTTTTATACTTTCAAAAATCTTTTTTTCTCTCAGTGAAAAAAATTCAGGTTCATGGTTAAAAAAAATCAGTGATGTCTTTAAAAATACTTTATTACACTACAGTTACCAAACACTGACAAAGTTTTGGGCACTCCAAGAAAGTAGGACATTGTATTTAAGTGGAGTGCTTTTTTTTTTTTTTGACAGTACTGTGCTCATATTTGCTTAATATAAGGTAGATGATCTAACATTGATGGTTCTTCCTGTTGCAAGTTAGGGCTGTGAGCTTTTGAGGTACAAAAGTATGTCTTAAAAGGAAAATAACATTTGTTTAGCTAGTGAATGTGACTATTTGTATATAATGAATCTACTATAATTTTAATCAACTTCATAATGATGTTATTAATGGCAAAACAAATGCAGTGTATTAAAGCTGAACACTACACTGAAACTCAAAATGCTGATAAAATAACTGGGCTCTTGATTTATAAAGATCATGTGGAAGCTGAGAAATAAATGTATATAAAAATATAGCAGGTGATAAGAAGTCCAGTTGTTAAACTATGGTTCTGTGACTTGTAATAAACCAAGCTGTACAATTTAGTTTATGATAGCGGTATGTGAGCTGCTTCAAAATATACATCAGCAGTGGTAATTACTGTAGATTTATAGATATATATATATGCACAAAATAGTATATATACACACACATACTATTTTCTTACATCATCTATGACATTTTTTTACCTGTATGCTTTTTTGATGTGATTTTTTTAACATGCTAAAAGTAATAAGTATATTTTGTTTTGTCTTTTGTGTGCATTTGTTTTTAATATGGAAAAAGTGCTGCATCTCTGCTGCTTCTAAGGCTAATTCTTTTTTAATTGAGTAGATATTGCCTGGTGTTCACTCATAGTGCTTTGTATGTGTTACAATTCTATGTTGTATGTTTTATTAATTTGCAATAAGACGGCATTTAGAACTACATCACCTTTATTTAATGAAATTATTAATGGCAGTAAGGTTTTATTTCTATTTTAAAATGTACCTGTTAGTTTTTTAAGTATGAAAATTCAATTTGAAATTATTTTGCCACTATACAGTTTTCCTCTTTCAAATTTATTTTTAATAAAAGATAACGAAGTAATAGTAAAAGATGAAATAATATTGGCAAAGTGGGTCAAAATGTATTTATGTAAAATATATTCTGTAAGGATTTTCAAGATGTGGAGATGATTTTACTCTGTAATTGCTTGCACATAGCATGTTTTTCCATTGATTCTTTTCTTCCTGACAGTTATGCCCAACATAATAAGCATTTTGGAATGGTTTTTCTTTTTATGATTCTTTTTTTAATATTTCACTTCAGAAGTTAAACTAGACCCAAGTTCTCAAAAACTTTTAAAACTTTGACTCTTTTAGATGTTTATTTTTTAAAGGATTATTTAAAAATGAATAGCTTGTTAAAGCTGAGAGATACATGTAAAGTCAGGTCAGAGTATCCGTGATAGGTTTCTTGAAAGAAAGAAAAGCGATTCGGTCAGTAAGACATTTCCGGAGAAGAAAAAGTTTTTTATGGGATGTAATAATTTTTTTCCATTTTAAGACAATGCTAGCTTGTGTCATACTCAGTGTAACTGTAAAGTAGACTTTCATAGTTAGAGTCATCTAAGACTTTTCAGTTTCCAGTGTAATACAAGCACAAAAACAGTACCCATTCATTACTTTGCAGTCAGCAGTTTTTACTCTCATGACCAGAGAAAAACATGCTAAGTCTCCAAATGTGGATTTACTCATAGAGGACCTAGAGCTTCCTCTTCTGAAAATAAGATTGTTTTTCTCAGTTAGCTCTTGGAGTCTCTCACTTCTGTTTTAATGTGTACTTCATGGTGTGTATGCACGTTAGGGTTTTGGGATTTTTAATTGTCTTAAATTGTCCTTAAGTGGATTTGAAACATCTAAGTTTCCTATGGGTACTATTTAGTGCTTATTGACCAAGTAGAAGGGGTCAAACTTTACTTTTAAGATGACCCAAAATACTGAGAATGAAAAAAGGAATCCATTTGACATTTTCCATACGTTTTACATTTAGAAAGATTTAACTTATCTATAAATCTAGGTATAATTGCCACTAACTTATAGGTAAGAAGGCTAGGAAACTAGGGAACTTCTTACATTTCTGCAGAGTGAATCTTGACATTTTTGCTGCTCTTTTTCTAGTGAACTTTAAAGTTTTTTTTTTTTTTTTTTTCTGCTTGGGTCCCACCCCAGACCACTTAAATCATAATATCTGGTATGGAATTTAAGCATCAGATAATTGTATTTTTCCCCATAATTTAAAAGTTTAATCATTAAATCCTTTTTTAATTCCCCCACCCCACCCCGGTCTTACATTCCCATCGTGGGATAGCTCAAAATCCTTAACAGATCAAGGTGCAGAGTTTAGAATCTCTGATGTCAGGAAAGCTAGGAAATTTCTCACTGGAAAGATTTAACACTACTAGCCATGAATGCAAAGTTCAGTGGCCAGTCATAGTGTAAGTGGCTTCAGGTAGAAGGTGGCATGATCCTATAACTTTCTCTTAACTTGCTGCTTTCAGTAGTCCTTCAAAACAGGTGGAGCCTAATTAAAATTTCGCTTTCTGACACAACTTCTGCCTCTCATTTTCTTTAAGTGACATGCTTAAAAACACCTCAAGACCTGAAGACTAAGACCTGAGAAAATGCTGAATGCTCTGGTCTTTCATTTGACCAGTCAGCATTTTATTGAACGTCTGCAGAGTACAAAGGAGTGTACTAGGTTCATACTTAGGTTGTGAGACAGATTTTGTAATCTGTATGTCTCGATACAGTATTGGAGGTGCACAGAGGCTATGACTATCGGCAGAGAAAGACTGAAAGTGAACCCAGCTAGAGGCTCTGAGAAAACTTGTGAGGGAGCTGGCTTAGCTGAGCCTAAGAGTATTAACCCACAAAAGGCAGGGAGAAAGTGGCGCTTCTGCAGAGGGGACGAATGGCCAGAGCTATTGCATGGTATGAGTAGGAAAATTTGCCCTTTTGCTACATTTGTAGGACAGGGAATGTGGGGCGAATTCCACAGAGACCAGATCTTGGAGGGCTGCAGGAGGCCTGATTGATCCTGAAGGTAGATTTTGCTGTGTTTATGTTTGCATTTCTTCCATGGTCTCTTGAAGCTGTAGAGACTAGATGTGAGGGAACAAACCAGAGGTGGGTAGGCAGATGGAGGTCATGGTGAGTACAGAGTTTAAGGCCCGGGAAGAAGTTGTAAAGAAAAAGGTGATTGAGAGCTAATTTACTAAACAAAACTCCAGATTTGACGATGAAAGTAATCCAAATAATCCTATTAAGAAAAAGAGCTAATTCTTACTGAGTGCTTATGTGTCTGTCACTGTGCTAATAAACATTGTACTTGTATCAGCTCTGATCCTCACATTAACTCTGTGAGATACATACTACTATAATTCCCAGTTTACCATTCAGAAAACTAAGGCACAAAGGTTAACTTGCCCCTAGTTAAACAATAGTGCCAGGACTTGAATCCAGGCAATTGGAATTCCCAGCCTGTGTTTCGTGCCCTGCCCCTGAACTGACTTAGGGGAGTACAACTTACTCATCATAAAACTCACCCATTTTAAATTTCTACTTAGATTTTTTTTTCCCATTAATGGTGTCATCATCACAACTAATACCAGAACATTTCCATCACCTCAAAAAAGATCTTTTTCCCGTTTGCAATCACACCCCTATGCACTTTAAGCCTCAGGCAACCACTGACCCACTTTCTGTTGTAATTTGCCCCTTCTGGATGCCCTATAAGTGGAACCAGACAATGCATCTTGCATTTGGCTTCTTAGCAATGTGTTTGCATGTATCAGTAATTATTTTACTTTTTCTTACTGTCTGGTATTCTGTTGTGTAACTATGCCACGTTGTGTTATCCATTCGCCCGTCGATAGATACATATGAATTATTTTCACATGCTGTTGTGGCCATTTGTGTACAAATGTTTATGTGGACATATCTTTAGCTTTTTAAGAAACTTCCCAACTTTACCAAACTAGCTGTACCATTACCCCTTCCTGCCCACAGTAGAGGAAGGCTTTTTCTACATCCTTGCTAACCTCATGATTATTTGACATCATTATTATTATTATAGCCATCCTAATGGATGTGAAGTGGTATCTCATTGTAGCTTCAGTTTCTATATCCCTGAGAGCTAATGATGTTGAGCATCTTTTCATATGCTTATGGACCAACTGTATTTCCTCTTTGGTGAAATGTCTGTTTACAGTTTTGTCCTTTTTAATTGAGTAGGAAGAGTTGTTAATATATTCTGTATACAAGTCCTTTATAAGAAATGATTTGCAAATAATTTCTCCCACCCCATGACTTGTCTGTATTTTCTTATTGGTATCTTTTAAAGTGCAAATATTTTAAATTTTAATGAAGTCTAATTTATTAGTTTTTGTTGTATAGATTGTCCTTTTAGTACTGTATTTCTCTGCCTAACTTGAAGTCACAAAGTTTTTTTGTCCTATGTTTTATTCTGAAAGTTTTATAGTTTGAGCTCTTAAATTTGGGTCTATGTGCCGTTTTGAATTAACTCGTATATATACATTTTGAATTAATTTATATATATATATGAATTTATATATATATGAATTTTTATATATATGAGGTAAGGATGTAAATTCCAGAGGATTGCAAATGACCTTGGCACCATGTGCTAAAAAGACACTTCCCTCGTTGCACCTCTGTCAAAAGTCAATTGAGCCTATGTGTCGGAGTTTAAATTTTGAAATTTTTAAGTATACATTCTCCATAATTTTTCATATGTGTGAGGATAGAAATGTTAATTTTTCGTACTTGGCTATTCTAGGCCCTTTGCATTTCTATATACATGTTGGGATCTGTGTATCGATTTCTGCAAAAAGGACTGCTGGGATTTTGATAGGGATTATTTTGAATCTGTACACCAGTTCAGGAAGATTGTCATCTTAACAATATTGAATCTTCCAATCTATAAACATAGAATGTCTCTCCATTTAGTTTCACCTTTAATTTCTCTCAGCAGTGTTTTATATGGCACATGGCTTGCACTTCTTTTGCTAAAATTAGTCATATTTTATTCTCTTTTGAATGGGGCTGTTTTCTTCTGAACTTGAGCCCTGATGCATTCTCCTGCTGGAGGCTAGAACATATCAGGATTGGTTTCTGTAGTTCCCATGCTGGGTGGAAGGGTAGATACTGAGGCCACCATATAATGAAAAGAATTCAAGAGAAGGAGCCGGTTTAGCCTTGGAAAACAATTTCTGTTTTGACATGTAGAATTTGAGCATTGGGGATTGACAGATGGTATTGTCTGTCAGGCAGTTGGCTGCTCCAGAGAGGGCTCTGGGGCTTGCCAGCATGAAAGATGTACAGTCATGAGAGAGAACCCAACCTGGGGGAAGGTGGGTGAGTGGAGGATGGGGAGAGTTGGTGCTGACAAAAACAACTGAAGTTGGTTTTGAGTTATAAGCCACAAATAATAACATTCAGCAGAATTAACTGACAAAAAACAATGTTGCTTTGCATTTATCAGTTCAGTAGGATGGACTATAGGCTGTCAAGTCTGTAGGATAGTCTGAGTTTGCTACTCAGCGTGACGTTAAGCCAAGTACATTCCCTTTCTGCACCCACTTTCCTCAGGTATAAAATATGAGCATTTAAGAGGTGCCAGAGAGGAAACACTCATGAACTGATTCCGTGATAGTTGAGTACCCAGTGCCTGGAGTCTGCCTTGGGTATGGACTCTGCATGTGTGACTGGCCACTGTTTTAGGTCCTGGTAAAATTGTGATGGGATAGGACAGGTCCTTGTTCTTGTAGAGCTTATATTCAGATCCACTTCCTCATCTATAAAATGAATACTGTAGTTTTTGTTTCATAATTCTGAGAACTAAGTGAATTAATATTAAATTTTAATATTGTTTATAATCAGATGGCACACAGTGCTAGGTTCTAGTGATCAAGAGGGACCTGGCCTTGTTTTCTTCAACCCAAGAGTCTAGAGGCGCACAGGAGGTAAAGACAGGAGACTTGGAGATGGTACATGAAAGGGAAAGCACACTGGGTATCATTTAAGAAGATGGTGCCAGGGCTGAGGGAATAGATTCTCCAAGAAGAAGGAAATGATCAGCAGTATAAAATGCAGCAGAAAGGTCAAGTGATGTGGAACTAAACAGTTTATTTGAATTTGGCAATTGGGGGCTCTTTGCTGTAATGCTGTCACTCCTAGAGCCACCATTAGATTGCAGTGGTTGCAAGTGCAAGTGGAAAGTGATGGGGTTCTCAAAAGATGTGGATGGAGAGTAGCTAGAATGAAGGATGGAGTCAGTCAGGGATGGGGAGGAGGGATGGATTTATATGGAAAAATGCTAATTGGACATCAGTTTGACTTAAATTTTTCAAATACCTCTACAGTGAAACCCCTTGGTTTTATTCCAGTTTGTTACTTTATGTATTCTTAAGTATTAAAACAACAATTATTAAACTTTCTATAACTCAGACTTGGGTTTATTTGGAGGAAAATCACCATAATATAAAAGGCAGCCGGGAGAAAACTGTGCTGCTTATGAGTATCATTAACTTGGTAATTATTTAAACATTACAGCCATTAATATTAGGAGATGTGACTTAAAAATAACAGTGTGCAGAGATGAGAAGATGATCTTCTCCATAAGCTAAATATCCATCAGCATTAGTCTTGGTTACTTTCTCATTGCTGGGACACAATATCCAACACACACAATTTAAAGGAGGAGAGATTTATTTTGGATCATATTTTCAGTCCACAGCTGGCTACCTCCAAGGCACGTAGGGCAGTGTAGCAGGGTCTGGTGGAGGAAAACCGCTCACTTCGTGGCAGCCAGGAATCAGAGAAAAGAGCACCAGAACGGGAGATAGGCCCTTCCAGGTCACACCGCCAGTGACCCACCTCTTCTGTTCAGGCCCCACCTCCAACCTTCTAGATCTAAACCATAACAGCATTGAGCAGAAAAGCTAAATCTGTCTTGAGTTAATAAGCTGTGCCACAAATTCATGGTGTGAGTCTGGGCAGATCACTGAGCTCCTCTGGGACTTGGTTTTTCTGATGTGCACACACTGGAGGTAGAGGTGAAAAACAGAAGTTTGAACAGAGTTCTGCTCCAAGACTAAGGCCTGTTTGTTTCCTCCATGCTGAGTGAATGTCAAGTGTAAGCAAAGATGAGGCAGTCCTTCCCCTTGTAGAGCTCAGTCTGGTGGGGAAGGCAGACATGGGTCACATGGCTACCCACTTCTGTGGCAAGGACCAGGAAGGAAGGGCATCCGGAGCCATGAGTGCCCTTAGTAATCATCTTAAGCCTTGAAGTGGACATTGGGGGATGTAGTCATGTAAAGGGACAGAGGAGACAGGCTGGACATCAGGAGAGATGAGGCAGCTTTTACTGTACAACCTGGGAGCAAAGAGAGTAGCCCATGTTGACCCAAACAGCTGGAGTCAGAGACATAAAGCCTAGTCTACCAACTGTGCCCGCACCATGAATTGGAGAATGACAATGGCCCTATGAATTTGTCAGTTTGGTAGAATAAAGTAGGAGCCATCAGATATGCACAGTAGTTTGAGTTTGCCCCTCAGTGTGACCTTGAACAAGTCACATTCCCTTTCTCGGCCTCACTTTCCTCAGCTACAAAATGTGATCAGAAGAGAAAGGACAGCAGAGAATATTGAAGACAGTAGACCTCTGCCATGTCTACAAATAAGAATCACTTGGAGAGCTTCCAAAAGTACTGCTGTCTGGGGCCAACCCAGACCAGTTAAATCAGGACCTTGCAGTTGGGCCCAGAAATTAGGTTAGTTTTTGTTTTTTAAGTTAAACACTGATATAACCCAACATATCATGATTCGGTAATCTAATCCTTAGAACCTAAATTGTTCCTTATAATGCAATTGTATAGAAATATGCTGCAAGAAATTGGAGCCTTGGGCTTTAAATCCTTGATGAGAAACTGTGAACAAGCAAAGTGTATTGGCCCTTGGCCCTCAAAGAAGAGAGATGGCGCTCCACATTTATTTATTTTTACTTCTAGCTCCCATATCTTCTAGTATTAGCACAAAACCACCTTAAAATCATATTAGGGGATTTTTTTACTTTGAGGTTTTGAGCAGTACAATGGAAAGAATATGAGCTTGAAAACAAACTTGGTGAGTCTGCTTTTCTACGAACGTGGCTGGAGTTAATCTCACAAATGCAATGGGGAAACCAGGCCTTGCCTGCAACTGTTCTGGTCGTGCCTGGGGCAGGGGCAGTCCATGCAGCTTCAGAGAAGAGTGGAAAAGTTTGTACTGGGGAAGGGTCATGTTCTTATTTAAAGATTTTCCTCTGTAGGCTTGTACCCCCAAATGAAATATAGACCAAGAAAAGAAAATGTACAAATAAAGGAGCATAAAGTTGTTAAACATGTTCTATATTCCTATTAATTAGAGAAATGAAACTGAAACAATGATTGGAAAAGACAGTTGGCAAAAAGGATATTGTTCATAGTCTGCTAGGGAGAAGAAAATTTCACTCCAAAAATGTAACACTTTTCCAGTATCAGAATTTATATATTACATTCTTTGATCTAACAGTACTACTTGTATGAGCAGAAACACAGTGAGAAAAGATATGTAAAGGAATATTTGTGGCAACATTCTTTGTAATAGAGAAAAAATGTCCATCAGTACATGATAGGTTAAATTATAGTATATCCATGTAAAATAAGTATCTTTGTATGCACTGATATGGAAAGATATCTGCGAGTTACTGCTAAGTGAAAAAAGCTACGAAACTATGTTCTTGTGGTCCTTAGCTGGCTTTCTAGCTTCTGGCTTTGCCTCAGACCAGCCTGGGAGTATGATGGTGTCAAAAGTCATGAGTGGGTTGGGGATGGGAGTTGCTAACTATTGAGAGTGAGAACCATGGCCCGCAGGAGGGTCATGCAAAGTTCTGTTTGCACAAAGACTTGAAGAGTTTTTAGGGCAAATTGTGAAGAAAATTTGGGAACGGATGGCCTTGCATATGGGACATGAGGAAGAGTCATACTGAAACAAGACAGGGAGGGGAGTAGAGGCAAAGGTCCCTAATGAGGCGTGGGGACAGGAGATGAGAAGGAAGCAGAACATAGCAACCCCCTCGTTAACCATGAACGAGCATTGCCATGCTTCTGGAATTCAGTGAGGGCTGGTCTTCTCTGGAGGGGCTCTCAGACTGCTCTGCCTCACTCTGTACACTGGTTCCTTTGCTGTTTGTCAGTCTAGGGAGGGGCAGCCCTGAAAGACAGCAGGTGGCCTCTGGGGGCCTGGAAGCCAAAGACCGAGAGAAGCCATGTTCAGATTGTCCCAACGCTGGCATGGCCCAAGGATGAAAGTGTGCTACATTTCACTATTGACACTGAGGCTCAATGACTGACAGTTTGAGAAGCTGCTACAATAATACTATTTTAAAGGCAGATATCTAAGAAATATGAAGACCTCAAAATATGGAGAGAGTCTCAAATCAGATGCCTCATATTCTCTTCATGCTGAATAAATCGATGTTGGACTTAAAGGCTTCTTTTTAAAAGCATGTCTAGAAAGCCAGTCTTTTCATTCCGGGCAAACCCTGATCAGAAACCACGGGAAAGTGTTTATTGATTTCAGAAAGGAGGTGGAGGCGGTTTTAAACTTGGATTGTCCTGTCTCTTAAAAATCACCGGATGATCCATTAGTACAGAGTAGCCTATTTGGGATTTTATGGATCACCAAAATATTCTCTTAAAATACAAGTGCTCTTACAGAGTTTCCTGTTTGTATTTTGTCAATATTATGTTCATAAAAATAAAGAATATTACATGCACAAAAAACCAAAAGTGGACAGTCCTTTTAAATTGGGCATATGTAGCTTTTAAAAAATACTTCATATTGATTTTTTATTTTTAATTCTCTTTGCAGACCAGGAGAAAACTCTTTGGGTGAGCCCTGCTCCACACATAGCACTTATGTCTCCTGGAATATTGTGTGTTTCAATACCAGATGATATGAGTAGAATATGTGCTGAGTAGAAAATTAAATTCTTTAGCCAAACTAGTTAATAAGCTTCTGCCCAGAGTAAGTATACTATTAGAAGTCCTGGTGACTAATAAACATACCATAACTATTAATTTATAGATAGGTTCTTGGAAATAACTTCAGAAAAAGAATCCAAGCTTGAACCAGCCTTTGTTGCACCAGATGGAGTGTGCGTGTTTAGTCAGAGTCCTAAAAAGGAAACTGTATAACATTTTTAAAAAATCCACTGTAATCTACAAATTAAGTTTGAGATAAACCAAGAGAAGTAAAGGAAATGGGAACCTAATTGAAGCTAATATAAGAAATTATGAACAGTGTAGGGAAACCTTGAAGTTTTTCGTGATAATGTATATTGGTAGGCATCAGGGATAACATAACAGCCCAGAATCCATTCCCTAGGCAAGTTCACTTGAGGACAAGAGACAAAAAGAACTTGGCCGAACCCAGTAAGTGTCCCACAGCTGGAAGGTGATGCTGGGGATGCCTTGGGACATTCGGTCACACCCAGTGCCAAACTTATTTCTGTCTTTTCGGTGCTTTGCTAGTTTGTGACTGGCATTTTACTAATGAAGAAGCAAGCCCAGAATCTCGAAGGTCTTACTCAAGGTCTCACGACTAGGCAGGGACTGGACCTTATCTTTCCCAACCCCTGCTTCATCCTAGAGCAGACTGATAGCAGCAAATCAGGAAGAAAGCAGACACTCCACAACATGCCCTCTTCCTGAAGCCAGCACCCTCTAGCCTGACAACAGAGAAGAGACGAAAGTAGATAAATTTAAAACCAGCCAACGAACCCAGTCACAAATAGTCAAAAGACGATATTTTGGTCCAGTTTCTAGAAGTAAAAGTAGCTCAACAAAACTCAAGACTTCATGGTGTTACTGTGTAGGTTGGTACATGTAATGCAGTCCCTAAGTGACTCACATTCATTCAAGACAGTGTTATTGACTACTATGGGCCAGTAAGGGTCTATCAGAGTAAAGTTAAATCTTGTTCACTACACTCCTAATTAAAAAACAACCCCAGAGCTAGGCATGGGGGTATTCCCAGCACTTGGGAGCGTGAGGCAGGGGAATCGCTGTAAGTTTGAGGCCAGCCTGGGCTACATAGTTGAAGGCCAGCCTGCACTACTTAGGGAGACCCTGTCTCAAAAAACAAAATAATCCAAACAACTCTACTTGAAGTCTTCAGTGATACTTAGCTTGGATTATTACAAAAATTCAAGGGTTCATTTGAACTGAAGGTTAGACTATGCTCTCAGTGATCCAGGTCACTGATTCTAAAACTTTAACGTGCACACAAATGACCTGGGGAGCTTGCTCAAATGCGTACCGATTTCGCAGGTCTGCCATTTGCTCTGAGATTCTGTGTCTTACGAGCGCCCGGTGTGGTTGGTGCTGCTGCTGTAGAGACCACGCTAAGTAACAAGGTTCAGTGCCAGGGCTCGGGAGGAAGGTCAAGAGAGCCTGAGGCAGCTGCCCAACCTCACAGCTTCCTGTGGTGAGCTGTGGAGACGAATGAATGGCCGTTTGCCTTCTTCTTCCATGTTTCCACAGAATTCATTCACTTCTAGGCTCAGGACCCCCGAAGGGTCTGTTCTGGCTGTTGGAGATGATGCTTTTCCTTCTTAGAAGGCAGCTCAGCAAGCCCTTGAGGGAAAAGGGTAAATGGTTGCCTTTGGGCGTTTCTTGGTGCAGCTTGCAGCAAGTGGAGGAAGTGCCTGTTGACATTTTCTCCTTAACACACGTTTCCCTTCATATGCAGAGGGGCCAAACTATTTTAGCAACAGTTCTTGGGCGGACAGCCCCACTCCTTGTTTACCTCTGTATGTGTGTTTCCACAGGCAAGGAAGATAATGAAATTTAGCTTAACCAAGCTGTGGGTTGGAAGTTATAACCTACCTAATTCCTTAATTAAGCTATCAATTAAGGCTGTATCTGTGCCACCTGCTATGTCTGGGCCTTGTGCCATGTGGAAGTGCCAGCACTGACAAGCTTGTCCCCACAGAACCCAGGGCTCTAGTCGGTCTTCAGTCATTGCTCTCCTGTCTTCCTCCTGGCTTGCTAAGGGACTTTTTAAAAGTCCACTTGTGCAGTGATTGCCCAACTCATTTGTCACATGTACAGGGATACAGAATGTTCAAGTCAACCAACAGGCTTCAACTGGGGCTTCGAAGGGCTCTGACTTTCCCAAGGAGAATGTTGGTCTTGACCGTATGTGCATGGGGGCAGCCGCCTTCCCTGCCATAAAGACCCCGAGAGAGAAAAAACATGGAGTTAGAGAAGGGAGGAAGGTAAGATCCATTACAAATTTAACTTTGTGATCTAGCTGAGTGTTCAGTAGCATGTATGAAAACAAAAGCAAGAAGGAAAAGGCTTTGTATGTCACCTCAAATGTTCCAGTGGCCCAAGGCTCTTATGCATGCTGGGAGCCTGCCGACACATCTTTGTCGTTTCCTTCTGAGCAGAGAAGAGTGACTCACTTTGTGGGGTCAGAGCCACCTCCTCAGCTGTAGAGTGACCTTCAGGCCTTAGAGCTGGACTAAAACCAATGTCCTGACCTCAGCTCCACATGTGTCTAAATTGTCAAGCTGTTGGAATGTCCATGACACATGCATGGCCCACACTTACCCTGCCATGAGGGAGGGTGGTGGTGAGTTATGTGGGGGGCCTGCCGTGGCCACACTAAAGCACCTCCCAAGGAACTGGCATTCCAGAGGGAAGCCTTTGCCTCCAACCATGCCATGCTCTTCACCCTGGGCATGTGTATTTATCCCAAGATGGTAACAGTATCCCTATTTACCAAGGAGGATGACACCTAAGGTCACAGATAGTGTGAACCACACACTGTGGTGAGTCTACTGTTCTAAATATGAGACGAAGGGACGGGCACTCAGGGAGCCAGCATACCTCACTTCTCCTGCTGGGGAAGTGCCAGAGGTATTTCTGGTTTAGTTAGAAAATGAACAAAGATCCATGCCTGATCAGCTTGGATATTTTTCTAGGTTGTTTGAAGCAGAGTAACTGTCTTGTATTCCCTTCTTTCCTCCCGCCCGTCAGTATTTTCTTTGTGTTAGGCAGTTCCTGGGCCCTGGGAAGACAGCAGTGATGGAACAGGCAAGGCCCACACACTGGGCTTCTGTCCTAGCAAGGGAGGCAGCAAAGCCAGGTGTAGCATGGTGAAGTGGTGAGGGCTACAGAACAGTTCCGGCCTGGAGGAGGAGGGATTGAGAGCATGTGCTATGAGGTTCCTTCTCGGCTGAGCCTCGCTCCTTGGGCAAGTATTAGAGGCTGGAGTGTATACTGAGAAGAAGAGAAGCAGAGAGAGCTCCCTGGTGAGCTGGAGAGCACGTACTGTGATCACAGCAAGGACCTCTCTGAGAAGCAGCCTTTGGGAGTACACTAGAAGAAGCCGAGGAATAAGCCATCCAGGTACTTGGGAGAGACTCACCTGGACAGTGGAAATGGCACTTGCACCTACTGTGAGGCAGGAGCACCCTGGTGTATGGGAGTGGGCAGGAAATGGAGGAGAGCGGAGATCCTGAAACAGGCCAGACCACCAGACCATGAGGTCACCAGGTGGACTTGGCTTTAACCTGAGAAAGATGGGAAGATTTTGAGCAAAACACAAGTGTGATTTCTATCACAATTCCCTTGGCCGCTGGTTGAAAAGTTGCTTGTTGGTGGGAAGGTGGCTAGCAGCAGACAGAGGTGAGAGCAAATCTTGGCTAGCAACAAAAGAGAACCAATGATGGCTCAGACAGGGTCTGAGCAGTGAAGAGGTGACCAGGGGCCAAATCTGAATATGATTTGAAGACAAATCTTTGCCATTGGGTTGGATGTAGAGTGTGAGACGAGAGGTGACAGGGATGATACCATGTTTGTTTTTTGGTGAGGGGCTGTTGTTTGAACAATTTGAAGGGTAATGTGACATTAACTGGGAAGAGGCAGACAGAGGTACCAAGGGAATGATGGAAGCTTGGTATGGGCTATGTTAAATAAGAAAAAATCAGAACAGCCTACCAATGAAGCTCTTCCTCCACAACAGGCTCAGCATGAAGCATTTAATGGGCACAACAGCACTAGTATCTTCTCCATTTGGGAGATAAAGACATTGGGAGTCTGCCCACTCATAGCCTTAGCAGACCTCTGTGACAATTGGATCCTTTTTCACTGATCTCTCTTAACTGCACAGTTTCCAGTTTGGCATTGGCTCCTCACACTGTTAATGAAGACATGAGTTTTCTCCTTTTTCCTTTGCAGCATTGGGAGAATTAGCAGCTTTATTCTGCTACTAGAGCTTCCGGATTCTCCAAGGGAACCTGGTAGGTTGGTGAAAGGCACAAGAGCCTGTGGGTGATTTTAGGACCTGGACTGACAGTGCTTCTGGCCCGTGGGGATAGAAGCCAAAGAATAGGTCTGGGGGGCCCAGGTCTGGTGTGTCCAACTATCAGGTTCGTGGCCAAGAAGAATGAGGTATCTGAGGTTAGCAACCAAGTAACCTATGGGACATCATCACTAGAAGCTTCTAAAATATAAAGACCGGAAGCCAGCCGCTGGGAGGTGAGTAGTGTAAAGCCAGGAGTGAGTGACAGTCACCTCAGGGTGAAGCCTGTGAGACCAAGTGGCCTCCGGTTCCTTCTTGTCTGGGTCTTGCTAACTGGGAAAGTCTTAGAGGCCACAGTGTATACTGAGAAGAAGAGAAGCAGAGAGGAGCTCCCATTCCATGCCATTTAAGAAGTGTATTAGTTACCTGCTGCCAAATAACAAATCATCCCCAAAATGTACTGGCTTAACCACCATAATTATTACTCTTGAAACACAGGATCGGCTTAATTGTCGGCCCCTGTGGCTGGAGACATCTCAGGGGCTTCCGCACTCACAAGCATGGCACTGGGGCTGGGTGGGACCCCTCGGGCTCCTCGACCTCCGGCTGCGTGTGTGTATGTGGTCTCTGCTCATGGTCTCGCCAGCATGGTGTCTTCAGGATAGTGACACTCTTACCTGGTGACTCAGGGTTCTAAGCTTTGTGTCCCTAGAGAGAGAGAGGTAACCGGTCAAGCTGTATCCCCTTTTCTAACCTGGCCTTGGTCCTCTCTTCTGCTGCCACCTGTTTGTTAGAACCAAGTGCCCAGAGTGCACCCTTATTTGTGGGTAGGAGACTCAGATTCTGCCTTTTGCTGGGGGGCATATCAAAGACTGCTGCACATTTTATACCCCATAGAAGACTGTGATAGTCTGGGGACCTTCTAGTTATGGTCCGTATCAATGGGAATTCTCTTGATGCCTGCTGTGGCCGACAAGCCATGTGGATATGTAGAGGGATGGTGTGGCATGCATACAAGTAGCTACATTTTCTGAGACTAAACAGTATGCCTATATGGTCACCAGGGAAATCTTCATTTTTCTCTGTGACTTGGCGTGGCATACATCAGGAGATTAAGCAGTAAACAAGAAAATGACCTTGACTTTGGTTTGTGTTTGGTTTGTAATAAAAACTGCAGAAAATATGTCTTTGGGAGACATTGGCCTTTTGGCCTGACTTGTCAACAGTTGCCTTCATGCCTGCTGGGACAGTGACTTGAGCCCTGACATATCCAGCCCTTTTACTCCACTGATGTTGGTGTGAATGGCATTGAGCTTGGGGTTCCTTTTGCAGAAATTGGACCACAGATAATTGTTCTGTTAGGGAGAGTCCAGAGGCTGAGTGAATTCAAATGAACATCCGGGCAGTATTTGAAATCCTCCTAGAAGGGAACTGACTTTACGGGATGTTTACACAACACCTGGAAGTTGGGGAACCCATTCTGGGGCCTAGCTGAGTGATCTGGGGAAGCAGTGTCTCCCTAACTGGTGTGCTGGAGCACCCTCAGAAGTCTCCTTATACTTGATGGGGGTTTATGTAGCACCCAGTCTTTCGCTAAAGTCCACCGTAGTCCAACAAGCTAGACGAGTGACAAAACACAGCACTGTCTGCGAGAGTTCTTATTCACTGCAGCTACACCCCGAGAGAAGAGCCCTTATCCTCCTGGATGTACATCCCTGCACTGTCCAGTGTGGTCTGCGCAGATCCACATGTCACCATTTTGGGGCAACTCTGACTGACAGAGCACCACTGACACTAGGGTTTTCCACAGTGAGTCCCAGCATTACTGATCTTCTGCCAGGCTGGGCAGGTTCCCACGAGACCGGAGCCAGGCAGGCGTTTCTGAGCATGAGCCTGGTGATGAGTTGGGCAAATATTGCAAGAGTTACGTAAAAATCAATGAGGGCTGGGGATGCAGCTCAATGTCTGAGCACTTGCCTTGCAGGTATGAGACTCTGGGTTCAATCCTCAGTACTGAAAAATAAAGTAAAAAGGGAGAGAAAGGAAGTGACAAATAATCAAATAAGTTTGGAAAACTGAGCTCAGTAACGATAAGCGAGTTATTTGCTTTTTTAAAACAGGATTTATCAGGACATGTAAAATGCCACCATGCACTGTGAATGTCCAAAATCTATGTAGCATTTTTCACACATTATTTGTGCATGTGATCTATCTTCCCGTGATCCTCTTGGGCAAAGAATAGTCTAATGGCAACTTTGGAATACACTAACCTAGACCAGAGCTACTCCAAATGTGATTGTCCAAACTACCTCTGCATGGGCAATGAACTAAGAGCAGAAATAACACAGAGTTTTTGAAACGTACAGCGATTTGAAAGAATAACTTCTGTATCTTTTCAATATAATCACAAAGTAGTGGGGCTTACATTTCTTTGTTTTATTAACTTTATCTTCCTAGAAGTTAATTTTTATGGCACTTTATTTTTAAAAATCCATCTGTAGCAATTTTAAAAACTGGTCCTTCGCCTCACAGTTTGAGAATGTCTTCATTAACATCAGACCCCCCAACCAGACTTTGCTAGCATCAAGATGGAGCACAAAGGTTGCCCCAGAGTCCTGACCACCTGCCCCACGCGGCGGCCATCCTGGCCTTTGATTGCTTCTTCATCCTTGTATAACTTTGTCATGTTCGTGCAGATTCTCAGGACCCGGGTCCTTGCAGTGGGTCATTCACTCCTCCAACCATAATGAGGACAGGAGCACCAGGAGTCCTTGCCTGGAGAGAAGTTCCCAAGAAAGAAGGTAACAGTGGAAGGAAAAAAATAGAAATGAAGCTTCTATAAACAGGGAGGGGAGAAGGGTTGAAGGGATGGGAGGAGAATGGGAAAACAAAAGAATTAAGATATATTATGTACAGGTACAAATTCTCCTTATGAAAACATGTACTAATAAAACATTTAAAAGAAGAAGAAGAGGAAGAGGAAGAGGAAGAAGAAGGAGGAGGTAACAGGTGCCAGGTGCTCAGCACTGCCGGCGGCTCTGTTTCTGTGTCGCCTCTCCTGCTCTGGGCGCGTGGTAGCTCCGAGAACTTCAGGAAGGGTCGTGTGCTCGCAGGAGAAGGCCCTGCCCACAAGGAGCGCAGGCCTGGGAGGACTAACACAGACGCTTTCCACAGTGGTTGGCTTTTGTTCTCCCTAATTGTGCTGGTAATGTGGCTTTCTTTTCCTCTCCTCCTTTCTGAAGTGTTCTCCAATAGAGGACTCATCTTTTAAAAACAGTAATTTCTGTAACGATGGTAATTATTTTAATTGGAGTTCTTTCAAGGTAGATCCTTCTTGCCCACCTCCTCCTGAAAAGCAAATCAGGTTCTGCTATATTGTGTTTCCCTAAATCAACTCGGTATTATTTCCTCTGTATGTATAAACATTAATGGACAATGTGTGGGGGGCAGTCAAAAACTTCTCAAACTTGCTATTTTTCAGGCTAGAATAATTACAAGTAATTTTCTTTGTTTGCAAGTAATAGTAGATAATCAACTTTATGTATAGAAAGAAATGCACGTTATATGTGGGGATTGGTTCCCCACTAAGGTCCTTCGCGTGGGATTAGAATTCCCAAAGTCCCACTTGGCTCTTTCTTGTTGCAGAAAACTTCTCAGCAGAATCTGTTTGGTACTCATGCCTCTGGGGCACTTGGCCCTGCACGGGGTCTTTCATCCCCAAATAGCCACACTGTTTAGCATATTGTTTCAGCTACTTGACATACTCCAAAGAAGTAGGCAAAATATCATCGCCTTCTGTGTCTGTCCCTGGAAAGTGAGCAACACAGGAGCCATTCAGGAAGTGAACACAGGGATATAGGGTGGGAGAGAACTGGGGTGTCTCATGTGGCCAACCTCCTCTTTTCTTTATGTCCTCTGTGTGACCCGGGGGATAGAAGGGCCACACTTTTTGGTTCTCAGGGTTCTACTTTGTGTCAAATGTTGACCTCCTGGGGGGTTGATTGAAGTTGTTTGAAATGCATCCATCACCAATATCTAGAAAGTAGGGAAAATGTGAACGCTTGAATTTTACCTCTAAAAGTCTCCTCTTTGGAGTATGAAGAACAAAAGTGGAAGATTTACATTTTGCAGTTACCATTCAGTCCTGTTTTCTTGTCCTTTCTTTGCCCTTTGTCTCCATTTTAGGAAGATCCTATCTATCATCCATCCTATACTTATGTCTCCATTGATCTAGTCATCCATCCATTCACCCACCCATCTTTCCCTCCATTTTCCTTCCTATGCCTCTATCTCTCTATCTACCCGTCCAGCCAGCCAGCCACCCATACATACATACCAGGGTTATCTATCTGTCTATCTATCTATCTATCTATTTATCTATCTATCTATCCATTATGTATCAATCAAGTATCTGTCAACTGTGTATGACCTACCTACCTACCCACAGGTTATCTATCTATGTATCTATCCATCCATCCACCTGCCCACCTATCATCTACCATTCATCAGCAGCCTGCTTGTCCAGGCCTTTGCAGTCTGTGCCTGCCAGTGAAGCCACACTTGATCTTTCCACGAATTGCCCATCTCCCTGCCAATCTAATGAACTCTTTATCTTGATTCCCCTTCCTGCCCAGGCTCTCAGACTTTCTGACTCTCCCCAGGGTTTGGGTTTAAGGTTTTGGTGTCCTGGTTGTGTCTGTCATGGAGCCAGGCACTGTGCAGCCATCCCTGGCCCTCAGGGTGCTGCCCCATGCTCACCTTGGCACTTGACACCACATTTCTAGTATAGGGCTCACCACCATTAAAGTCCTAAGGTATGACAGAAAACTGACTGTCTTGAAGATTCAGCAGCAAAGGAGGTATAGTGTAGTAACTTGCAAGCCTACAGGATGGGCTATAGTACAGTCTCTTGATGAGTCTGTTTTCCTACCTGCCTCCCATGAGGCCACCTTCCTTCCCTGGGAGGACTTTGTGTAGTACCTGACATATGTCCAGGATGGCTGCTGTGTGACCCACAGAGCCTCCGCTTTCTAGTTGAAGGCCAGTGTCCCTAATCCTCATTTCCTGTCTCGGGACCAGCCTTTTGCCAGGATGACAGACACAGAAGTGCCCACTGTGACTGATGGTTTTCACCCATGGTCTTAGGAATGCTCAAGTGCCCTCTGGTGCCCAACAGTACTGGCCCATAAGAATGTAACTACCCAACGTTGGCATTGCCAAGTCCTGAGGGTGAGGAGAACATAGTGCCCTTCTTCCCTCTTGATGGATTCTCTAGACTGGGCCTGGACAGAAGTCCAGGGGACAGCTGCAGCCTCCACATACTGACTCCTGTAGGTCCTTCTGAAATCTGAGCAAAAGGTTTCACAGTCTATGCAGACAGGGCTGTGTCCCCCAAATTTATATGTTGAAGCCCTGACCCTCAATGTAACTGGATTTGAACCTTTAAAGAGGTGGCTAATATTAAATGAGGTCACAAGGGTGGGGCCTTATATTAAAAAGATTTCTTGTCTTTGACACAAACTATCTGATACCTGCAATTTAAAGAAGGACAGGTTTATTTTGGCTCACAGTTTCAGTGCATTCAGTCCATGGTCAGATGGCTCCGAGACAGAAATGGTTTGGTGGAAGAGCCTAATGGAAGAAAACTGCTCACATTAGGGCAGTCAGGAAACAAACAGGGGGGCAAGGAACCGGGGACAAGAATACACTCTCCAGGTCTCACCCTAGTGAGCCACCTCCAACAGGTCCTACCTCCTAACAGCGCATTAGGCTACTGAGTTCTTGAGTGGATCAATCTACTGATAAGTATAGCACCCCCAGAATCCAAGCACTTTCAAAAGCCCTACTCTGAATACATGAGACTTTGGGGGGACATTTTATATCTAAACCATAACAGGCCCTATTGGGTATGAATTATGTTTCTTTTTTTTTTTCTTTTCTTTCTTTTTCTTTTACCAAGAACATGTATTGGTACATTGTATACATAATGATCTACAAAAGGAAATTGAAAGGTGTCTTAGTTACTTTTCTCACCTTGCTGAGACAAAATATCAGACACCCAAAGTTAGGGGAAGAAAGGTTTATTTAGCTCACAGTTTGTAGAGGTTTCAGTCCACAGTCAGCTGGGTCCGAGGCAGGGTGGCATGCAAACAGGCAGAAGGCAGCCAGGTAAGCAAGGAATGCAAGCAAGAGGACTAACCAGCTTCTTCCCATACCTTATATCTTACCCAGGCTGCTAGGATTAGGGTGGTGCTAAACCAATCAGTGGATCGATTTAGTAATCACAAGCCCTTAATCCAAGCATCACACACTCTAGATCCAGCTATCTCTTACCACATGAGGCTTTAGGGGGACATCTAGACACAAACCATAACAAAAGGAATATCAGACAATGGAAAGATATCCTGTGTTCTTGAGTAGGAAGAGCCAACATAGTGCAAATGGCCATACTTCCTAAATTACTATACAGATTTAATCCAATTCCAATCAAAATACCAATAACATACTTCACAGAATTAGAAAAAACAATCATGAAATTTATCTGGAATCAGAAGAGACCAAGAATAGCAAAAACAATTCTGGGCAACAGGAATAAGGCAGGGGGCATCACAATCCCTGACCTGAAATTATACTGTAAAGCTTCTGTGATAAAACCAACATGGTACTGGCATGAAGACGGACCCAAGGACCAATGGAACAGGCTAGAAGATGCAGAAACAACTCCAAACACACTTAAATACCTCATCTTCGACAAAGGAGCCAAACACCCTCACTGGAAGAAAGATAGCCTCTTTAACAAATGGTGCTGGACAAACTGGCTTGCCACATACCGAAAACTAAAATTAGATACATGCCTCTCACCATGTACTAAACTAAAATCAAAGTAGATCAAAGATCTAAACATTAAAACAGAAACACTAAATCTACTGGAGAGTAGAAGAGGAAGAACTCTTGAAGACATAGGGGTAAGAAAAACATTTATGAACAGAACACAGACTGCACTGGAAACAATACAAAGAATCAGTGCTTGGGACCACATGCTATTAAAAAGCTTTTGCACAGCAAAAGAAATCACCAATAGAGTGGGGTGAAATCCCTCAGACTGGGAAAAAATTTTTGCCAGCTGTCCCTCAGACAAAGGTCTAACATCTAGAATATATAAAGAACTCAAAAAAAATCACCCCCCCCAAATTTAAAGACCTAATCCAAAAATGAGTTGTGTTTCTGTAAGAAGAGAAGGCCACCAGAGATCTCAGTCTACCATGTCAGCACAGAGAAGGACCATGTGAGGTCATAGTGAGAAGTTGGCTGCCTACAATTCAGGAATACACCTCACCAGAAACCAACCCAGTGATCCCTTGACTGGTACTGCGGCCTCCAGAAAATGAGAAAAGAAGAGGCAGTTGCCTAGTTTGTGGTATTTGTCAAGGCAGCTCCAGCAGAATAAAACATGGTCACTCTCTGAGATTTATCTTTTAGCCAAATTTTCCCAGCAGTGCCCTGGTGACACTGGTTGACTGCTCGGTTTTTCCTGGGAGGTCTTTCTTAATTTTAGCGTCATTTACCAACTGGAGAATTTCCAACGTCAAGAAGTCCTGGCTGTCTTCCATTGAACGTCCTTCCTTGAGTGTATCTCTTCTCACATTTCACTAGAAGCAGCAAGAAGAAGCCAAATGACCCCTTCAACAGTCTACCTGGACATCTTCTTGGTCACATCATTCTGAATGGGGTGCAATTTCTGCTTCCCACATTACCTCAGGTGACAGTGTTGATAAACTGCCACTATTATACAACTGTTCCCAATAAACCTTTTCTCCATCCTTTATGCCCTTACTTGAAACCTCTTCAAAGACAATCGTGCTTCTATAAAGTTTTCTACAGCCCTCAAAGTCAGCATGATGCTTTCCTCAAAGTTTCTCCAGCCCTGCTCAACACAGGTCCCAAAGCTGTACCTATCTTTTCAGGTTTTCATTCCAGCAGCAGCCCAAATAAATTACCCCAACACACGACCCCGAAATGTAACTGCTTTTAAGTAACAGCAAACATTCATTGTCTTGCATGGTTTGACTGCTGAGCTGGTGGCTTTGGTCAGAGTCCCTCAGGAGGCTGTAGTCACATCGTCAGCTGGGGCTGTGTCATTGGAAGGCTCCACTGGGAATCCGGCTCCACCACAGCTCACTCCCATGGCTGGCAGGGTGCTGGTCAAGTGGGGGCTCCCTCCACTTCACACCTGTGGGTTCCAGCTTGGGTGTCCTCACAGTGTGACAGCTGGCTGACCCCAGAGCAAGTGACGTAAGAGAGAACAAGGAGAAGCTGGGACCCAGTCTCAGAAGTCATGCTGTGATCTCTGCAGTATCTTGTTGCTACACGAGCCAGCCCTCGTTTTTATGGAAGGCGACAACAGGACTGGCAGTCACACGGTGGGGTCTGCGAGATAATTCACAGCAGCAGTGCCTCACCCTGTCATCCAGCTCCGCTCTGTCTCTGTTCCTGTCTGAATGCGCGTCCAGGTCTTCACCCGCGGCCTGTGCCGTCCCCGGATCTGATGCTGCCCCTCCACTCCACCGCCAAGCCCCTTGGGCCCCACAGTCTGGACTACCTCTCTTCACAGCAGTTAGGGAGGTCTGGTCATGGCCCCTGCTGGAAACCAGCTTCCTGTCTGCAGGAAGAAGCCGCCTCCTCTTCCTGGCTTTCTCTGGGCGCTTTGGCCCAAGAAGAGTCAGCAGAGCGGGTTGTTCGCCTGCTCTGTCTGTTCATGCCGTCATGGACGGAATGTGACAGGCAGCCAGTCAGCCTGTGAGAGTTCAGCTAATATTATAAACGGCGTGCCTGGGCTCTGAAGTTGACCAGATCATGGCAAACTGTGTGGCTTTTAGCAGGCGATTTATCCTCTCTGAGCCTCCTCGTCCTCATCCATAAAATGGGCATCAGGATGCCAAACTCACAGCAGCACTGTGAGGGCTAAATATAAAGCATTTGGTGCCACATTGGGCAAATGACCATGATCAAAAATGTAAGTTTCCTTCCTTAGGGAGGAGGAAGGTCTTTAGTTGGGGTAAAGTGCAGTTTATGGGGATGAAAAAATTAGTTCATCTCTTATTAGATCAGTGTGGAAAAAAGATACTATAGCTGGACCTGAGACTCCGGTGCCAGCTGCGCGAAAGAACAATGAGGGCCATCCAATCTGTCACCAGGCAGGCTTCAGGACGTACGGCTTGCTTGGTCCATGTGGTAAATTTGAACCGAGATACAATCGGAGGTTTCTTGACATAATATTCCTATGACTTAAGAGCAGTCTTCTTCATTATGATTTTTTGAAAGGCTGCGCTTAGTATATTGCCTCCATACCTTGATTTCTTTATTCCAGAGGGTACAGAATAGACTTGTGTCCTCAGATGGGCCCTTCTGAGGACAGCCATCCGCAATTCCAAGGACTCCTCGTTCTTTTCCCCTTTGCCCCTGAACTGCTGGCATCTCCCTAACCCAGCCTAGCCCTGGTGCGTAATAAGTGCTCAAGAAACCTAGAATGACTCCCCATAGCTTCGTTTCTCACCTTGTTTTATCCTTATTACGTCCCTCCCCAGCTACCTACAGCTGGAAGTGGAGCAGAAATTCCCATTTGCTGAGCTCTGCCTCCCTCGAGCAGCTTTGATGGCGCCCCTCCCTGCCCAGACTCCCCTGAGGCTTGCTGTGTGCACATTTTCTCAGCTCTAATAGATTGTGTGTGTGGACACTTGATTAGAAAGGTGTGCTTACAGATAGAAGCGAGACAAGAACAGTAAAACTCCCTCCACAGTGCCGACCCAACTCTAATTCTATTGCAGATTATCCCCAGTGCTTAAAGAAGCGCACAACCTTGACTCTGGGGCCTGGGAAAGGACTGTGGGTGAGTCCGCCTTGATTTCCAGTGCCTATCTGGGCTCCGAAGACTGAGTTCTGTGTAATACTGTCACACATCAAAGGCCCTGTTGCGGTTCTTCCCAGTTCCTGCCTGCACGTCTGCAGGAGCAAGAATGTTTTTAGATCAAGGACAGAACCTTGGTGTGAGCGGGCTGCAGGGACTCTGAGCTCTCGGTAGTGAAATCCACCGTTCACTGCAGACTTTGCCCCTGGGAAGAATTCTCTGCAAACACCACCGAAGGCTGAACCCTGGCCAGCGCTTCTCTGCATCCAAAGCACTTTGTTTGGTGGCTGAATGTGAACTTGGTGCTTGGACACGGTGTCTGCGACCCAGACACAGCCGTCTCCACCCCCTCAGAGGACTGTGCACGGCCCTGCAAGTCCTTCAGCGCGGCTGCCGCTGCGGTTCCGTTTACCAATAAATGGCCTTGACTCGGATTGCAGCCCGCCCTCCCCGCTGGCAGCCGGGCTGCTGCTGACTCTGCCCAGGGCAGTGAGCTGCGCAGGGCGGCGCTCTGCTTCTCTGCTCTAAGAAGCTGTTGCTCTGTCTTTCTGGATGCCGTGGGGACTCGGTGGCAGCCTTTGGTTTTTATTTAGTCATGTGTGTTCTCAGGGCCAGTGTGGTTGTATGGACTCTTAAAGTTTCAGAGCCTCTGCTGTTATGACTACTGTTTGTTGAACAGACGTGCCGTTTGGGGAAAGCATCCGGTTGCCCTCCGCCTGGGTGACAGATGAAGGATTTGCAGTTTCCTTTTCTTTAGAGCTTCCTGCAGCCTGGGCATCTGCTCCCCGGCACCACCTGCTGCCCGGACAGCCGTGGATTCCCGTGTTTGGGTACCGTGTCCATAGGTAGCGCTCCGTGTCCGCTTCAGTGCTGGCCTTGTGCTCTGTCATGTTTCCATCTTACTGAGTCCAAGGGCTGAGAAGCTCCCGAGGACACTGCAGTAGCGAAGCCATGTGGATGCAGACAGATGTGTCCTCGAGGTTCTGACACAGCTCTGAGCTGGCCTTGTCCCACAGGGCAGGTCCAAGCTGGGTGTGTTGCTGGCAGGGCTGCCGCATGCCCTGCGTTGGAATCTAGTGTCTTAGCTGGATGTCGTAGCGAAGCATCCTACTCTGGGCGATTCAGACATGGCTGATATCTGCTTCCCACAGTTCTGGAGGCCAGAAGTCCAGCTCAGAATTCTAGGGAGCTCCCACTTCTCACTGATGGCAGCTTCTCGCTCTGTCCTCATACAGTCAAAACGGGGCGTTCTGGTCACTTCCGTTCTTTTTAGCAGCACTAATCCCATTCCTGAGGGTCGCTCCTGGGGACCAAATTACCTCCTAAAGGCACCACCTCCTAATACCATCTGTCACCTTGAGGATTAAGTTGCAGCGCGTGAATGTGGAGGACACAAGCATTCAGTCCATACACAGGTGACTGTGGTCCCCGTCATTAGCTGAAGGGCGCTCAGGAATGTGCTCTTCCTAACACGGCTCAGTCCTGTGTCAAGGTCACAGGGGCTGCAGGCGTAAGGAGCAAGAACATAGGGGAGGCCAGGCACCACTTTAACACCAGTGGGGCGGGTGCGCAATACCTCTACACGGGTCTGTCACAGGCAGGGTGGATCCACCAGGCACCCTCCCTCTAGCCAGCAGCCACAAGCCTGACACCTGGGATCTCACTGCCTTCTCACCTGCGGACCTTCTGTGGCACACCAGAGGGCAGCAGTGAAAACTGGGGCCTGTGGTCAGGCAGAGGGTGAGCCACATAACCGCCGTTTACCCGCTGTGACTTTGGGGTCATCCATCATTGCTTGGTTTCAGCTGTTGTAACTTCTAACGGCGGACAACAGGATAACAGACCCCATGCAAATGAAATAATGCATGTGAAGTGCTGGGCACAGTGTGGCAGGTGGAATCCACCCCACTCTGAAGCTGTCTGTACCCTAATCCCTGGAGGTCACGGAGATGTTATGGTTCAGGACAAAAGAGGCCTTGCAGGGACAAATTAAGAGTATATGGGTCTTACAATAGGAAGATTCTCCTGCATTATCCGGGTGACTCAGACCTAATGTAATCACATGGGCCCTGTTATGAGCTGAATTATGTCCCCTTTCCCTAATTCATATATTGAAGCCCTAACCCCCAGCGCCTCAGAATGTAACATTTGGAAATTAGGTCTTTTAAAAAATTGGTTATACAGATTACAAATGTTGGCAGATTTGCATATGAATGTAAACTACTTTGATCATTTTTCTCTCCCTTGCCCTCCCCTCCTCTCACTTTCATTTTTTGGAGGGAGTTCAGCGTATTTAGTATATTTTTCTCATTTCCATCCCCCCTACTATCTGCCCTTACACCCCTCCCCTTCCCTCGAATTTCCTTCCTCTTTACTAATATTAGCCTCCCTTCTACTTTCTTGTCATCCTTTTAGATTCTGCATTTAGGGAGAACATGCAATACTGGTCTTTCTGACTCTGGATTGATCTTGCTCTGCATAGTGGTCTCCAAATCCATCCACTTTCTGAAAAATGACAGAATTTTGTTCTTCCTTATGGCCCCATTGTGTATTTATATCACGTTTTCTTTATCCATTCATCTGTTGATGGGCATCTCAGCTGGTTCCATATCTTGGGTATTATATGGTGATTAGGACTTTAAAGAGGTGATGAAACTAGCAATGAGGCTGCTGGGTGGGTTCTTAATCCAGTTGTTCTGGTGTCCTTGTAAGAAGAGGAGATGAGGGCAGAGACACACACAGAGGATTGACCATGTGAGGATACGGGGAGAAGGTGGCCATCTGCAAGCCAAGGAGAAAGACTCTCAGGAGGAACCAGCCCTGATCTTAGACTTCCAGACTCTGCAACTGTTAGAAAATGAATTTCTGTCCTTTAAACTACCCAGTCTGTGGCACTTTGTGGCACAGTCTGTGGTACCCATTGTTGACTTTTCCGTCTTGGTTTTAACTTTAAAAACAAGGAAACGAGCTAAAAGAGGAGGATCAATAGTGCCAGCATGGAGCTTCACTGAGTTTTCTGTGCCCTGAGCCGTGCTGTAGGAGAGAGAGCATGTGGTGCCTCCTGCACATGAGAAGCAGGCGGAGCTTGGCCTCCTGAGGCCTGGGCTTCCACCTGGCTGGGCAGGGAGCTACCTTCTTCTTGTGTGACTTCAGCCACCAGAACCAGAATCTCCTTCACCCAAGGACCTTGGATACTCCAGGAAAGGGCCCTCTTTGTACCTGGGACAGATTCCTGTCAGAACACCAGGGTACAGTTAGGACTGCCAGCACCACAGCCTAATGGATGCTGCTTCCCAAGTCCTGGTGCCTGCTGAGGGACCTCAGCATCTTACTGGAGAGCACCTGTGTTAGGTTTTCCAGAGAAACAGAGCCCATGGGGAAGATGCACATAGATAAGCCTTGGCTTAAATAACTTAGTTATGTAGGTTTAACAATCATGCAGGCCTACCCTGTCAGAGGTTATTATCTTCAAAACTCTTGATATCTCTGTCTGATTGGGCCATCCGAATTCCAAATCATTTTGCGTCTTTTTCCTTGAAGCTCTAAAATTAGTGCTGAGTAAGCCATTTGAAGTAGATGATATTGAAGATTTCTTTGAAATGGTCCACTGAGGCCCAGAAAAATGATCAATCATGGGGGCACTATAGTCATCAAATGGATTAATCCACGGTGAGTTCATAGCTGAATGTGCTGTTTGGAAGTGAGGCTTGGTTGGAAGTAGGTCACTTAGGGGCATGACCTTGAAGGGTGTACTCTTGTTCCTGGCCCCTCCCTTCTCTCTCTGCTTCCTAACTGCCACGGGCTGAGTAGTGTTCTCCCACCATGCCATCCGCCATTCCACTTCTGCCTTGGAGCCAACCGACTGCGGATGGACTGAGCCCTCTAAAACCATGAGCCAAAACAAACCTCTCCACCTTTTAAATTGCAGGTGTTGGGTATTTTGTCCCAGTGATGGGAAAGTGATTAATACACACTGTGACTTTAAACATTCCAGTCTCCCGTACCATGAGAAATAAATTCCTGTTGTTTATAAGTCTATAAGTCACCTGTCTATAGCATCCTGTTCAGCAGCCCACACACACTAAGATACTTTCCAAGCTCTTTGCCTCATAGATGCAAAACAGCTTCTACAGGTCCAGACATCATTTGTGTACCAAGGCAGAAAGAAGGTAGGTAAGGAGTAGAAGAAGTCACATCTATCTCTTTAATAAGAGAAACAGCGCTTTCACAGGAGTATTCTCAACCAACTTTCCTTTAGGCCCCTATTTCAAGAGAAGCTGGGAAAGTAAGGAAGAGGACTGTCATGATTCATTATCTGTTGCTGGGCACATGGCCAGGGTATAAAAAGAGAAAAATGGAGAATGGATGCCGGGTCGGCAACTAACAGGTGGCTTGTCAGAACTTATTTTTGAGAATCACATCTCCATGTAAAATATTTTAGATCGAGATTCATTTATGGTACCATCTTTGGAGCAAACAGGATTTTTTTCACTGGCTGTCTTGCGTAGACAAAATTGCTTCCACAAATGACTTATTAACATCCCGGCTGAGCCACCCCGTGGTTTGACCTTGGCTTGCCACCTTAGAGGGGACTGCTGAGTCCCACGTATTTACCAGTTGTGCTGTGCCGAATGCTTGTGTATCTGGAAAACAAATGAAGCCAGTAGAGCTTCCAGGGGAGGTTGGGGGCCTGAGGAGGGGAACCCCATTTAACAAAGACAGTCCTTTCAACAGCAGCGATGCATGTGTTTGTAAGAAGGCCCCTGAGAGCAGAGGGACAAGTGGTGGTTGCCCGTGGTAACTGAGGTGAACTTTACTCCTGATTGGATGGATTCATAAGGGTGGTAGTGGTGGCTTGGCTGCTGGGATTTAGGTAGATTTCTTTTTTAATCATGCAAAGGAAGAGAAAGCAAAGAGTAAGGACTAAGAGCCCATGCACAGGGCTGGGGTGGGGGTGACTTTTTGTTTCCTCTACTAATTATCAGCCAAGGAGGCCCTTTTCAGATCAGGCTAGTGCACGGGAGACCTGATACAGGGTTGACACCTCTCCTGATGTTCCTAACACTAAAACAATCCATTTTCAGCCCAAGGTAAAGTTAGGTAGTCAGTTATAAGGCTTAGAGTGTTGATGAGTTGGCACCACATTGTTTTTATAAATAAAATCCAAGGTGACTTTAAAATAGTAAATGTGTGTGTGTGTGCTAAGCAGCTTATAGCTTTTCTAGCTGCTCAGTGTCCCAGGCTGGTGGGGAGCTGTCCCCAGGCTCAGGGCCCCCGGCACGGTGTCCAGAGGAACTGGGCTTTCCTCTGGGGCCTGGGCGACACACAGCTCATCGTTAGCAGTAGGAAAGACACGGAGCTGGCGTGGGGCTGGGCCCAGCCTGCCCCATATTCTGAGTTTTGTTTTTGTGATTCTGTCCTTGCACTGATTCGCTCCTCCTGCTCATTCAGCCGGGAGAGGCCGAGCCGCTCTCTGACAGCTGAGGACATAGCGCCGCAGAGAGCCTGCAATTTGCAGAACCTGAAGCACCCTCCTCTCTCTGATAAGAGCTGGTGGAAAATGAAGCTGACGAAGAGAAAGAAAATTCCTAAAGGGAGGACTTCGGGGCTTGAGTGATGTGAAGAGTTGAGAAGCTGACAGCGGCAGTTTGTAAAAAACAGCTGAGAAGCAAATGTGTCATGGAAGTGGATGCTGACCCATCTCCTGGGAGGGGCCAGGGACACAGAGATTTAGGTGCCTCGAAGGAAGGGGGAGAGGTGGTTCTGACAGCGTGTCACCTCAAGGTTCTGGAATGTTCTTGCAGGAACCTGAACTGGGTCTGTTTCTCTTATGTGTAATGCCCCTTCTCTTGGTCCATCAACAAGACTACATTTCCTGTTGGTTAATATGAATTCAGTCCAATTTTTCTCCTCAAAGTGACAGGAAACTCTTTCCTGTGTCTGTTTTTCTTACTATTGGGTTCTTTGTGACTGCTGGCTCTATTCCAGTTTAGCAGCCCTCAGGAGGTTGGTGACAATGTCTCCTGTACCTTCCCTCTCCTTCTAAACCACAGCATAGGTAATCTGTGTGTGTGTGTATTTGCTCATATTTGTAAAATGGGACAGTAAACCAAAAGCTCTGGGGTTTCAGAGGATGGCGAGATGTTAGACGTCTGTCAGGGCACCTTGGGGACCAGGTAAGAGCAGACCCTGCTGCGGCCTGCCTCCAGCACTACTCTGTGCTGCAAGAAGGGGAACCCGCAGGGCCAGTGCTGTGGAGCTGACACCAACCTTTCTAGACCTTGTGGAACTTCCTGCCCAAATGGCCCCACAGACAATTCAGGGCTGTGTAGGCCTCATCACTGGGCCTTTCCTTCTGAGGGTGGCGGGAACCCCAGGTGCGCACAGCTTTGACCCGCAGGCTCTCTGGTGGTCTGCACATGTGTGTGTAAGGCCCCTTGTGGTGGGGGAGGGTATGAGGAATAGGAAGAAAGGGGCAAGCTGTCCCCAGGCCACCATGCTTTCCTATGGAACACTAAGGAGTCAAGAATTTTAAATTGAAAATTGGCCTTCCATGTCAACATGAAGTCTAAGTAGAAGGACATACATAGCTTGACACAAATAAAGTGTTTAAATTTTTAAAACTGTATTATAGTAAAAGGCATATTGCCATTAATCTCTCTCAGTACTCCCCATCACTTTAAACATCCCTCCTGCCACTTTCTGAAGCAGTTCTGCAAGTATTCTTTTGTTTCTTTAGTTTTGCTATTGTGGCTTCCTTGGTGCCCTGAATCAATTAAAAATGTTTACCTTTCATGGTCATTTTGATTTGGGGAAAGGGTCAGAAGTCACGTGGTGCCAGATTCTGTGGATAAAGTGAACAAATGACACCCTGGCCTGTTTTTGTAGGCCTGCCTTTGGATTGGCTGGCACTTGGCAGCCATCCACTGAGCTGATCACACCTGTGAAGTCACAGAGCGGGCTTCTGGAATGCTGCAGACAGTGGCAATGACGATGGGAAATGTGTTCGAGTAAAGAGTACTTTGAGGGAGGTTAATGGCAATGTATCTTTCACTGTAATAAAGTTAAAAAATAAAACATTTCCTGTATTTTTGATCACCCTTGTGATCTAAGACTTTATCTAAGAATTTGTTGGCTTGATTTATAGCTTTTCAATGTAGCAAATGGTACATGTAGCAAATGGTCCTCTGTAATTGTGTCCCATGAAAGACTTTATCTTTTAGAGATACAAATTAAAACATTTACAGATGAAATGAGATTTAATATCAAAATAATTGTGGGGTAGGAGTGAGAGAGTTTATAATGTCGAAGCTGGCTATGAGTTGAAATGATCGAAGTTAGGTACAGGAACCATCACCCTGCTTTTGAATGTGTTTGAAGAACTCCAAAATAAAAAGTTCCAAAAAGATCTACCTTTTTTCAAGGCTTCATTCAAAAACTGTACTTAATTTTTTAAGAGGCGTTTTAGTTTCACAGCGACATGGAGAGGGAAGTAGAACTCCCAAATATCCCCCTGCATGCACTCATGGGTAATCTGGCCATTATGGACATTTCCCACCAGAGTGCTACATTGTTACAGTCCGAGACTGTGTTGACATTCTGAGGTCATTCGGAGTCCATAGTTCACATCTGGGTTCAGTTTTGATGTTGTGCATTCTGTGAGTTTACACAAATTTTTTTGTTTTGTTTTTTTTTGTTTTTTTTGTGGTGCCGGGGATCAAACTCAGGCCCTTGTGCTTACAAGGCAAGCACTCTAATCACTGAGCTAAATCCCCAGCCCGAGTTTACACAAATTTGTTACAACAGGTTTCTCTCGTTACACACCACACAGAAGAGTTCCACTGCCCTAAAAATTTCCAAGTACTGCTTTCACTACATCCTACAAGTTTTAATAAGTTATAGTTTCATTATCGTGTCGCTCAAAAGATGATTTCATTTCTTTTGCGTTTTTTTTTCTTTGACCTGTTTGTTGCTTAGAAATGTGTTATTTAATTTCCATGTTATTTGGAATTTTTCAGCTATCATTCAGGCGCTGATTTTTTTACTTCAATTCCATGGTGTTCTAGAGCGGATATTGCATGATTTCTATTCTTTTAAACTTACTAAGGCATGTTTTACAGCCCAGAATATGATCTTACCTTAGTGAATGTTCCGTGTGAACTTGAGAAGAATGTTTATTCTGCTGTTGTTGGACGAAGCGGTCTATAGATGTCCACTCTACCCAGCTGACAGACGGTGCGGTTGAGTTCAGCTCTGCCCTTCCTGATGTTATGCCTCCTGAATCTGTACATTTCTGAAAGAGGAGTGTGGAAGGCTCCAACTGAAGTCTTGAATTCATGTGTTTTTCTCTTGCATTTTACTAGTTGTGTATCAAGTATTTTATTCTGACACTCTGTTGTTAGGTACAGACATACTAAGAACTGGTACACCTTCTTGGAGAATGACCCTCCATTTAATCACACATATCTTTATATCTAAGGTGGGTTTCTTGTAGATAACTTACAGCTGGAGCGGGTTTTTTGCTCTACTCTGACAGTCTGTGCCTTTTCATTGGGGCCTTTAGACTCCAGACACTCAAAGTGATTACAGCTGTGGATTAATATCTACCATATTTAGTTCTATTCTATATTTGTTGTTGTTTGTTCCTATTTTTTCTCTCTTCTTCTGCCTTTTATGATTTTAACCACTTCATAATTCCATTTCTCTCTTAGCGTATCAATTGCTCTTTTTCTTTCCTTTTTTCAGTGATTGTCCGAGAGTTTGCAATATGCATTTACAACTAATCTATGTCCATTTTCATATAATACCATACTACTTCATGGGCACTGTGAATGCCTTATAATAACAAAATAATCCCAATTCCCCCTCGTCCTTTGTATCACTGCTGACATTTCAGGTATATATGTATATCTCACATCATCATAAAATATATTATTGTTCTTGTTTTGCACAAACTATTAATGTTAGATCAGTTAAGAATAAGACAAATAAGTGGTTATTTTACCTTCATTTACCCCTTCTCTGACATTCTTCCTCTCTTTAGGTAGATTTCAGTTTCTGAGCTATCTCATTTTCCTTTTTTCTAAAGAGCTTCTTTTAACATTTCTTGCAAAGCAGATCTACTGGCAGCAAATGCCCTCAATTTGTGTTTTGCTGATAAAGTCTTTATTTCTCCCGCACGTTTGAAGGACGGTTTTGTAGGGTATGATGCTTCTTCTTGGTTCTTGCTTAGAATTTCCACCTCCCTGTTTGTCCCACTTGTCTGTCCTTGCCTGTGTCCCACTTTATCCAGGAGAGTTCTTCGCATCATGATTGTGGGGGTTTTGAAGTTCCCCAGTGTGATAATACCACCATTTCTGCCATAGCTGAATCTGCTTCTGATATTTTTATTTTTTCAAACAACTCGTGTGTGTGTGTGTGTGTGTGTGTGTGTGTGTGTGTGTGTGTGTCTGGTACTGGAGATTGAACTTGGGGCCTTTGCACTGAGCTACATCTCTAGCCCCCCCCTTTTTCTATTTTGAGACATAGTCTTACTAAGTCACTAAATTGCTTGGGCTGGGCTCGAACTTGGAATACTCCTGCCTCAGCCTCCCACACAGCTGGGATTACAGGCATGTGCCATTGTGCCTGGCTTCTTTTTTGTTTTTGCCTTTCAGATGTCATAAATTTCTCCCAGTGGCTGGACATGAGGTAAAAGCACCTACTGTGAATTGCCTTTTGGTGACATGTGTTGGGTGGTATGGTGGGAGAGAAGAAAGTCATGGTATTATATGAGGTCTTAGTCTCTTAGGACCTATGTTAGTGAACTGTGAACTTCACGTGTTTCTCAGTGTTGCTCCACTTAAGTGGGACCAGATGGCTCCAGCAGGCTAGAGTTGGGTGTCCCTTCTCCCAAGTGCCTTGGGCGCCGATAAACCCCCAGCAGGTAGGACTCTGGCTAACCACTTCCTCACGAGGGCTGCCCTTGTTAAGAAAATCAAATGCTCTGCAAGATTTCAAAATGGCTTCTTTCTCCCTCTTCTGTGGAAATACAAGCACAAGGAAGTCTTCTCTGCTGTTCACTGAGTTTCTGGAGGTAAAACTCACAAAAGTATGGGGTCCCCTACACTGGCCCCCCCTGAATCTTTTCTCTGTCAGACCTGGCCTCCAGCAATATTCCCACGAGTTCCAGTTCCCTGCCTGGCACTGGTATCCAGAGTTTCCCATTCCAGGGTTTTTGCCCCTGTAAATTGTGATTCTGTGCCTACTGTGTGTCACACACTGCGCTGGTGCTTTACTTAGAATCCACTGGGTTCCATATAGCAGGGAACAAGTGGCCTTCTTTTACAGTGGAGGAAATTAAGGTTCTGTGGAGATAAAGGCTCTTCCTGGGGCCCTAAGCCGGGTGGGGGGTGGGCTTTTTAAAAAATTTTAATGGTACATTTTAGATGTACATAGTGATGACATTCATCATAAGGGATTTGTACCTGTACATGACATATCTTGCTGCTTCTCTTTTTTCCTGTTCCCCTCCCTTCACCCCCTCTTCCCTATTTACAAAAGTTTATTTCCATTTTTTCCTTCTATTTTGTTCCTTATTTCTCTTGTCCCTCTGTACATTTCCCCTGCCTTGTTCCCCTTCCCATTTGAACACTTCCCTTTCCCAATATGATACATTTTAGTCTTTATTTACACTTTCAGTTTCTCACACCAGAAAAACAATGCGGTAATTATACATGTGTCCCGTTCATTTCACTAAGAGTATGGTCTCCAGATGCATCCATTTACCTCGAAATAGCTCAAGCTTATCATTCCTTATGGCAGAGTAGGAAATAGGAAGCGGTTTAAACCCGTAACCTCAGCATGATTTTGCCTCACGTGGGACTGAGGGAGCGATAGCACAAGTATCACCTGTGGGTTTGCGTGTCCTGTTTTAATCAGCTGTTCCCCACTGGTTCAAAAATCAGGAAGACGGAGCTCTGTGACAAGGAAAAACATGTCCCGGCGATGTACCCTGTGATTCGGGTGAGCTCAGTTCATAGTATAAACCTTGCCTTTTTAAAAACATTTCTGAATTTTACAGTAAGCTTTCTTTCACCTGAGGCTTGTGAGCACTCTGTGAATTAGGACAGCTGTTATTGTCCCCATTTTCAGAGGAGAAAACTGAGGTTGAGCAGGTCAGTAACGCCTCCAAAGTTACAGCAGTTAGCAGTGAAGTACAGGTGAGAATTTGAGTGTCCTGACTTGTCGTTTGGTGCGGGCTGGTGCTCTTGCAAACGCTGGCCTATCACGCTGGTTAATCCTGACGGTCTGCTCTCCTGGCTTGAGAGACACCTGGGAGATTAGCAAAGCACCCTCCTGGGCGGCTGGGGGGTTATGGGGGAATGACCTTGAGAACTGTCTCCGGTCTGGGCCCTTCCTCTTGGGCGCTTCGCCAGCACTCTGCTTCCTACTGCCGTAATTTGAGTATCTTTTCCCTTCACGCCCTTCTGCCGTGTTGTTTCTGCCTTGGAGCCAGCTGATCATGGACTGAAACCTGTGGAACCGGGGGCCACATTAACCTCTTTCTCCTTTAAGTTGTGTACATCAGATATTATGTCCCAGCAACAAGAAAGCCGACCGATCTCCTTGCAGTGCTGGGGATTCCTCGTGCTCCCGAAACACAGCAGCCCCAACAAGACAGGACTTTCTTCGTTCCTCATGTGAGAATTGGGGTTTGAGCAGGAGCCCGGGAGCCCCGTTCCTTCTCTCCTGTCGCTCTGCTGTCCTCTGACTGTGGTTGTTGCCTACTTGGAAGGTGGCTTGTGCAATCACGTTTGTGTTTCCCTCCCCAGAAAAGAGGAGGAGAGGAAGGAGAGGGCGGGCAGTGTTTGTTCAAAACAAGACAAATGTGCTGTGGAAGTAACACGCCTCCTTTGCTCCCGTCTCCGGCTGGCACTTACCACAGTCGCATGAATTGTCAGGGTGTCTAGACTCGAGCCCCTGAAACCCGGCAGAGGGAGGTCTTATCTAAAAGGGGAGCACATCCTCCGTGGCAGTTTGCAGCCTCCGGCCCAGTCAGTCGCCTGGCTGTCGGCTCTCCAGGTATGTCTTTCTTCCCACACTCATCCCTCCCGTAAAAATCTGGGTTCCTCCAGCTTCTCCACCCGGCCCAGTGACTGGAAGTTCTGAATGTGCCGTGTGCCAGCCAGCCCATGTGAGACTCCCATGACCTGGTGTCCTTTACACTGAGAGATCAGATCACTGCCACTTGCCCCAGACTCAACTACCTGTCAGTAGGGGGGCAGGTGCTTCCACAGGAGATCCAGGTGCTAGGAAGCTGCCCCCCACAGGGCCATCGGACCCCAGGTCCATATCCATTCCTGCCTTCTTATCCCTGAGTGTTTCTCTGTCTGCAGAATGGGTTGGGGTCCTTGCCTCACCCTCCATTCTAGTCCATGTGAAGACAGACTAGGAAGGCAGGAAGAGTGGGGAATTTCCTTACAAAAGCAACTGTACCTTACGCAAATCACTTCTGCTCACAGCCTGTGGGTCAAAATTTAGTCTCATGGTTGCTCATAGCTGCGAGGGTGTCTGGGAAGTGTAGTTTCTAATGGGGAAGCCATGGGGCCAGCTAACCTTAAAGGGGTCCCATTGCTAAAAGGAGGAAGGGAAGAATAGATAATGGGGTGCAATTCCCTGCCTCTGCCATACCTTTCCTATCCTTGTGATTAAAGGGTCATTCTAGGACGCCTTTCCTGAAATCGCTGCTATCCACAAAATTCAACATTTTCTTTACCTCATAATCCCATCATGTAGCTTATGATTCAAGTCAGGGCAGGTGAAAGGGCATTGATTAGAGATATGTCCGTTTTTCAAGTCGGCCATTCTAAATAATCCCAGTGGCACCAGTCCTAGTAATGGTAGCTATAATAATAGATAACCTACCATTTACTGAGCATCTGTTTTCCAGTAGTTATTTTAAGGGATTTACATACATTATCTCAATCTTCACCAAAACTGATAAGGCAGGCTCTTTTCTATATTTGGGGACTCTCACCAAGATAGATTTGGAGAGAGTTCTCACCAACCTTCTAATCCCAGGAGCCTCCAGCATAGGGTCCAACTAGTATCTTGGCAGTTGGGATTTAGCTCAAGTGGTAGAGCACTTGCCCAGCAAGCGCAAGGCCCTGAGTTCGATCCCCAGCACCCCCCACCCAAAAAAACAACATAGTGTCTTGAATGGAGGTAAAAAGCTGGCCCATTATGGCACTATAAGAACCCCTGTGAGCATACTAAGTAATTTAATTAACTCGGAATTTGCTGTAGGATCTGTCTGTCTTGGAATCTGCCTGGTGGTCTCCAAAGTGGGGAGTCTGTGCCTCAGGGGAAAAGATGACTGAGACAATATTAGGCCTTTTGTCCATATTTATTTTCATCTTATTCACTAAACATTACTATTGGGTATATGTTTTATTATGTGCACTCTATAATCTGCTGAGTAGTAAATATATTTAATTTATAAACAAATATGCACATATGGAAGCGCTTACTAGACAATCTCGCATAATGGAATGCATGATTCCAAAAGCTTGGAAATAGACTCTTGCTCTCCACTGCTGCTTCCTTGCCTGCCAGGCACAGGGCAGAGGGAGGGGGGAGGTTTGAGAACAGTCTGTGGTAACAGCATTTTGCACCCAGGCTGGGGTGTGCAATTCTGCCTGACACCCTGCGGCAGCTGGGAAGGCACATGGCTCAACCCGTCACAGGCAGGACAAGCTTTCTCACAGCCAATTACAAATCCTTGTAGAGCTCAGAAAAGGTGCAAACCTTCCTCGAGGATCCCTCAGGGTCTCCTTTCCAGTGTGCAGAATGCACCTCCCAGGGCTTCCCCCACCCAATTCCCAGCCCCACCCTGCTGCTGTTCTTTGTGGTTAAATCCTCAGGTTTTATTAATTGGAATCCCAGATTCTTCCAACTGGAGCTCCAACGAGACCAGTAACGTTCTTTCTTGTTAGTATTTGTCTCCTTTGGATCAGCATGCTCAGGCTACCATAGCAAAATGCCGCAGCGTGGGTGGCTTAACCAGCAAGCGTTTGTCTCTGGTAGTTATGGAGGGTGGAAGTCCAAGCTCAAGGTACCAGGCAGTTCAGTGCCTGGTGAGGATCTTCTTTCTGGCCTGCAAACAGCTGCTTTCTCTGTGGCACACAGTGCACGCTCTTCCTCTTCTGCCAAGGCCACCAGGATTATCAGATTAGAATCCCACGTGGATCTCATTTAACTTAACCTCCTAAGAGCCTATCTCTAAACACAGGAGCATCAGGGAGGACTTAGGGGGACTTCGGCATTCAGCCCAGAGCCCCCTTATTGCATAACTATTGTGTCTGTGAACAGTGAAGTCAGGGCCACTGCTGTCTCCCTGTAATGGGTTGAACTGTGTTATTGCCAAATGCATGTGCTAAACTCAGGATCTCAGAATGTGACTATTCAGAGAGAGAGAGTTTTACAGAGCTGATCAAAGTAAAATGAAGTTGTTAGGCCAGACTCTTGGGCATGACGGGTGTCCTTAGTAAGAGCAGGAAATTGGGTGCAGAGGCACGCACACAGGAAGATGCCATGTGAATAGGAAGGTAGAGGCCTACCAGCTACACACTGCCAGAGTGTCAGCAAGTCATGTGAGAGCAGAGCCTGAAAGCAGGACTTGCCCTTGGACTTCCAGCCTCCAGAGCCCCTCCCTGTTGGTTCCATGTGGGGTCTTTGTCCTCAGGAATGCTCTTGGCTCTCCGCCATTCCTGTTCTGTTTAATTGCACCAGCAGTTTCTCGCTCCTCCCTCAGGCTTAGCCTTACTCCAAACCGAGCCTCCTCCCCCTGCAGCTCTCGTCTGCTCCCTCTGGCTTTGGAAGGGAAAGGCAGCTCGCTCCTGGGCTATGGTATCTCCCAGATCCAGTCAGGCCCCCGTTGCTCCAAATCTGTGAGGGTGCTTACACAAAGAGTCACACAGTTTAGCAGAACTAAGTTAAATCGGGTGATTCATTTTACAATCTATATTGAAAAGAGTAGAATAATACAGAATCAGGACTGCCCTTAGTAAGTTAGGAGAGAGAATGTCTGTCCTTTGCAGACGTGGCCTGTCCTGTCCGTCTCTCTACATTGCTTCAGGGAGGGCCCCTTCCCGTGGGTGGAATTGCCAAACTTGCCACACAGAATGTTCCCCACTCAACAGACTCAGCTCGGCAAACTGTCCCCTGGGAGTCCTATTTCTAAATCCTGTGAGACCTTCATTTTCTCTACTCCAAATCCTCTTTTCCTTCTACATCTCTTATAACATGAAATTCCAACAATTACTAAGGAGAGAAGTTCTGGCAATCATGTTTGGAAATGGCTTTGGAGACTAAATAAAGTACGTGGCCCACCATAGCGAGGCTGCAGGAGGAGACGTGTGGCCTAGGTGCAGATGCTGCTGGGAGCCATCTCTTACCTGCTGTAGGACCTTGAGAGCTGTGTGTCCACTCTGAACTCACTTATCTTGCGGATGGGACCCAGAGGAGGGTCCACTCCCGGGACTGTGTGAATGTCTGAGGGAGCTAGCCTCTTAACTCATGTTTAACAAAGATCACTCTGTGAGCTCATAGCCTTACTACGGCTGCTCAGGAGGCCTCTGCCACTTGAATGAGCACATACTTCACTCTACCCTTCTGTCTGGCTGCACACTGAAACACTTAAGAGACAACACCCAAAACCTTATTTGTGCTGGGTCCAATCGGGAGACAAACTGCATGAGGATTTGCACACGGGAAGATAAAGAACTGTCAGGCAGTGATAACACGGTGGCTACAAAGAGGGCAAGAGACCCTGGTGAGCTCCCTAGGGCTGAGGAAGAGTTTCCAAGGAAAGAAAAACTCAAAAGGGGGTGGGTGTCACTTCTCATTGACAAAAGTATGGTTGTAAGTTTCTAGATGGCACAGAAGTCACTGGGTGACCTTGGTCCATGTCAGAATAAGTCCTGTAGGACAGAGCCTTGTGGGTGAATGCACAGAGGTCATGGGGCTGCTGCTGGCCTGAGCTTGTCTGCCGTCAGGGACTTGCAGCAAGGCAGGTGGTCATTGACCAGGGCCAGGTGTGCTGGGACAGTGTGCCACTGGGTGTCCCCCTCCGAGCCCCAGCCGCACACATGCATTACCGGCAGCGACCAACAGGAGCAGAGCAGAACCCAGCACAATGAAACGAGGAATCCGAGCCCACTTCCTCCCGCAGTGGCCCTCTCTCGCCCTCTGCTGACAAATCTTAGCTTTGAACTCTCTGTAAAGAAGGTAATTTGAGACCATTCCAACCCGCTTGAATCTGAAACAGGCAACTGGAGCTCTGGATAAAAACAAAACCAAAAACAAAACAAAACAAACAAACAAAAAATGGCATTTCTTCACAAGATAGAATAACATGAAGTAAATAAAGCCTATGTTTTAAAATTTGCATCTCCTCAAAGATGAGTGATTCTGAATACTGTTTCATATATCTAGTGGCCTTCTTTGGAAAAAGTTTATCCAAGTCTTTTGCATATTTTTCAGTAGGGTTAGTTGATTGTTTTACTATTGAGCTAGTGGTGTTTCTTGTATATTTTGGATATTAACCCTTCATCATATAAGTGGTTTGCAAATATTTCCTCCCATTACACAGACTGCATTTTCACTGCCAATTATTTTCTTTACTGTGCAAAAGATTTATGGATTGATGTAGTCTCAGTGTCCTATTTTTGCTTTTGTTGTCTATGATTTTGTTGTTATATTTAAGAAATCATTGCCAAGACCAATGCTTGCAGAGACCAATATTTTCTTTGAAGAGTTTTGTAGTTTCAGGCCTTACATTTAAATCTTTAATCCCTTCTTCATTATGCGCATCGTATAAAAGAGAGGTTTTATTTCATTCTTTTGCATAGAAAAATCCAGCTTTCTCAGGACACTTTGTTAAAGAGACTGTCCTCTTTGTTAAAAAGCCATGTATTCTTGTAAGAGATCAGTTGACTAATATATATGTGTTTATTTCAAGGCTCTCTATTCTATTCTGTTCTATTGGCTTATGTGTCTATTTTAGGCTGTTTTGATTACTGCAGCTTTGTAACATATTTTGAAATTAGGAAGTACAATGCCTCAGCTTTGTTCTTCTTTCTCAAGATAACTTTGGCTATTCTGATCTTTTTGTGTCTCTATATGAATTTTAGAGGTTTTTTTTTTTTTCTATTTCTGTTACCAAGACTATTGGGTTATGTTGAATCTGTGGGTAGCTTTGAGTAGCATGGTCATTTAAACAATATTAAGTCCTATGTGTTTTACTCTTCTTTGATGCTTTTACAAATGAGGTTGTTTTCTTAATTTTTTTGGACAGTTCATTGTTATTGCACAGAAATGCAACTTATTTTGTTTATTAATCTTGTACCCCGCAACTTTACTGAATTTATTTATTGGCTCTAACCCTGTTTGGGTTGAGTCTCTAAGATTTCCTAGATATAAGATCATGCCATCTGCAAACAGATACAATTTTAGTTTTTCCATTATAATGTGGGTGGCTTTTATTTCTTTTTCTTTGCCTGATTGCTCGGCTAAGACGTCCAGATCTCTCCTTCTCTGTCTCTCTTTCCCCCTCTCTCTCTCTCAATATGCTTAGTGAAATAAGCTAGTGATAGAATGACAAATACTGCATGATTCTTCTTAAATGAAATATCAAACAAACTCACAGAAGCAGAGAATAGAATGGTGGTTACCAGGGGATGATGGCAGGGAAAATGAGGAGTTATTGCTCAACTGGTACAGTATAAACATTCAGTTATACAAGATGAAAGATTTCTAGAGATTTGCTATATAACCATGTCCATATAATTAATATGGTAATGTGCACTTAAAACTTTAAGAGGGCAGATGTCACATTAAATGTTCTTAGCAATGGATAAATAATTAATACAAAGCAAGAAACCCACAAAGGGACCCAAGGTAACATTTGCAGGTGATGGATGTGCCTGTTACCTTGGTTTTGGTGATGGAATCACTAATATACTCCCATGTCCAAATTCATCAAATTGTGTGCATTGAACATGGATTTTTTAAAAATTATACTTCAATAAAACTTTTTTAAAGAAAATCTATTTAATGCCTTGAAAAAAAATCATCATCTATTAAGCAAAAACAAATTACAAAAGCAACCAGTACTTTGTAATCCTAATTTTATAAAAAGAACAAAGCCCTGCATTTAACAAAGGACACTTGAATGTAGTCTCCTTCCTTCCCCTCCCATCTTTTCCCCTCTTAGGTAAGAGGGAAAGAAGGTTGAGCGGGACACTCACTTTATGGTTTTGGAGAACTGAGGATTTTCGTTCCTTCCCTCTTATCTCCCTCATCCTGTACCTAAAATGAGTTGGACAGAATTTGTTTACTTACCTAGAATCACAACCAGTACTAATTGGTCCCTATTTATTCTCTTGGTCTCAGAATATCTGGTGGTGTTGGCTTTTCCTCTGGCCTAGGAGACCTGGAGAGATGTGTACACTGGTCTGAGGAAAGGCCACGGGTGACATGATGGCCTGTACTGTGCAGATGAGCTCCCATCAGTGCTAGTGTGAAAAACAAGCTGCCCGGTTCCAGGTGCTGGGTGCAAGATGGTGAGCGATTTTGTTGCAGCTAAATTTCAGACTGAATGCCCGTATGGGCTGCAGCATTTCCCAGCTTATCCTGCAGTTTGTTTTGTGGAACAGAGTTTGAAAAACACTGCTAAGGATATGAAAGGTGTCTAAAAACAAACATTCGAATATTAAAATGCCCGAGATCTTGTAGCATCTTTTCTTCTAGTGATGATTAACTTCCACTACAAACATGTGTTTTGTCATAAATGCACCACTACATACATGTACACATGTATACATGGATTTACACACATAAACATATGCATTGACCAAGACTGGAGGATTGCACACTATATTGGGAGCAGCTCTCAGGGATAAAATTACAGATGATTTATTTCATTCGTATACTTTTCTATAAACTCCCAAATTTCTATAGTTTTTTGTTACCTTTATTTCAAGATAAAGGTAACTGAATTGCCTTTTATTATTATTATTTTGGCATTTAAAACCATCTGCCAAGCACCACTCTGCAAGATGGCTGGGCACATGACACCCTCCTGCCCCCTTCAAGGTGACTGCAGAGAGGGGTGTCATCCACGTCAGACTTCTTGATGAGGCAGAAACGACGCAAATGTCAGCCAGGAAGTTTCCCTGACCTGCTAATGGCCAAGACCTACTTTTCTCTGACGGGGTGCTCTTGTGTCTGCTCAGCCAGCGGAACCCTGACCCTCTTCTGACAATTACTACTCTGTGTCAAAAGGCAGCCGTGCTGAGCCGTCCAAACCTGACAGCAGAAGATGGAGCAGCCCCCATCAAACTCTGGGCCGTGAAGCTCGGGTGGAGGGTGAAAGGTTCCGGAGCCTTCTGGGGAAAGACATAACTGCCTCCTTCTGGTGCTGCTCCACACTGGCCTGCTCCACAGGCCTCTCTAGCACACTGTGCTGGAGCAGAGGCCGCGGGGACCAGCGCCATCTCAGGGCCTGGCTCTGCGCCTGAACGTGTGACAAAGACAGGCCACCACTGCCAGCCTTCGGGACGGAGGGTCTTCATCTCTTGGAGCTGGTTCAAGGAGAGGCAGAAATAATGTCTCCCTTCTTGTAATGACAAATGGCCCATTTAAAACCCTGGGGTTTCCCAGGTGTGGAAAGGGAGACATGAGGATCATCACTGGACACTCCCACCATTTCCTTTGCTGTCATTTAGGATTCTTGGTAAGGGTAACTCGTGAGGAAAGCAAGACCCAGGAAGACCCAGAGTCACAGAGAGCAGCAGATTGCCAGAAAAAATCAGCAGGATGAGAGGGGCCCGCCTGGCTCCAGGAGCAAGTGGCTCCTCAGGCAGAAGCAGGTAGGGCATCCAGGTAGAAGCTAACAGCACCAGCGATGTTGGATTCTGACTAGCGGCCTCTGCCCTGCTCTGTCTATGCCCATGAGGAGATGCAAAGGCTTCCTGGCAATACTGCGACCCGCTCTGTGTGTGTGAATCCACTGCTATGGATGAGTTTAGAATGAGGGTGGCTGTCGTGCCGTGGCTAATGCTTCTAAAAAGCTTCCTGTGTGCTGAAAGCAATGCTTCAAATTGTTCATTTCCTTGAAATCATACTTTTGGCATGCGCTTGCACACATCCTGGGTACCAGCATGGTTCTAGGTGGCAGACAAAGACTTTTGGATAAGCACCATGTGGTCTGGCCACACAGTGGCTATTCAGTCTTAAAAGGGGAGGAAATTCTGACGTTAGCTACAGTATGAATGAACCTCGGAGATACTACGCGAAGTGAAATAAGCCAGTCACAAAAAGATGACTATCATATGATCCCAATTAGAAGACCCTAGCTTGGTCAAATCCATAGAGACAGAATGCACAGTGCTGGCGGCCAGGGACTGGGGAAGTGGGAAATGGGGAATTGTGGTTTCATGGAGACGGAGTTTTGGTTATTCAGGACGAAGAGTGCTGGAGATGGATGGTGTTGATGGTTGAACGACAATGTGAATGTGATTAATGATCCTGAATTACACACTTTAAAGTGGTCAAGGTGGTGCATTTTATATGTATTTCAGCATGGCTAAAAGACAGAGATGGACAACATCTCTGTTCTCAAGGCCCATGTTCCAGTAAATTTACATTACATTATGCTTATTTTATAAAATATTGCGTTTCTATGTGATAGTTTCATACATGCATATAACATATTTCTTCATATTCATCCCCTCTTCCCCTTGTTTCCTTTCTTTTGTCTAATAATAGTCTCCCTTCTTTTATGTCACTTTTTTTTAAGACTCCATATATTAGAGAAAGCATGGGATACTTGTCTTTCTGGGTCTGGTTTATTTGTCTTAACACTGATGACCTCCAGTTCCATCTATTTTCCTGCAAATGACATAATTTCATTCTTCTTTATGGCTGAATAATACTCCATTGTGTACATATACCACATCTTCTTTATCCATTCGTCTCTCAATGGGTATTGAGGCTGGTTCCATATCTTGACTATTGTGAATTGTGTCACAATACACGTGGCTCTGATTCTGGGTCTCTCTCAACAAGAGCTATAAGCTTTATCCAACTTGAAGCAGAAGAATTCAGTGTGGATGTTAGAACCAACAAATTATCCAACAAAGGGGAGGGTTACTCCTAATCAGGGTTGGGCGAAGGGTGAGTCAGGTGAGGCGCTAGGGTGCAAGACCTATAGCATCCCAACTTTACTTCCTTTGGGTGTATACCAAGCAGTTGTAAAGCTGGATCATATGGTAGCTCTATTTTTGAACTTTTGAGGATCCTTCATGCTGAGTTCCATAATGACTGTACTAATTTATAGTCCTCCGGTGGGTTACGTTTAACTTAGAATTTAAGCAATGTTTTAATACTCACAATAACCCAGTGATGCTGAGCATCCTGGCACAGAGAGGTGACATGTGCCCAACTCACCAGGCAGGATTTTGAGCCAGGACTCCTCATTCCTCCTGGTATAACCTGAGATGCTCTCACCAACTTCCCAGTGGGTCTGCAAGATGCAAAGAGGTGCGCCTGCCTTTGATTGTCCCTCCTTGCTCATCTAGCCCTGGCTGCCTCACCATGCCCGGCTTGTCCTGTGTCAGAGTCAAAAACTCCATGCTTCCTCCCGGCCCCTAGTCAGAAAGCCAAAGCCTAGAGCGCCATGAAAGCCCACCTGGGCAGGGGGCTCCGTCCGCCGAGTCTGTGGGACCAAAGGGCTTACCTGACCTGGAGCATGCGAGGGCAGGACCCCAAGGTCCCCCACCCCTTCCGGCCACCCATTTTCACCTGAGGCCCGTGTCCACTCTCTGATACAGCTTTTCATGTTCCCTGTATCTTCTGTGTGTATGTTGTCACACGCTGGGCCCTGTCCATGGATGACATGTCTTCCCCTCCCGTGGTTGGAAGGACAGTCTGGTGAGACAGATATGGAGAACCATGTCCTTTTTGAGCTCACCTATTTTAGGGTCCTCCAGGGTATCGATATCATGATCACTAATTCTTCCTTTCATCCCCTCCCACCACTCTGTCCTCTTCAACCTTCTGCCTCCTGAGGGGCAGGTCCAAGAAACAGGGCTGGCAACGGAGGGCCCCAGAGGCAGGTCCTGCCAGGCGCTGACCACGGCTCTCACACTGACCTGGGAATCACCAAAGGCTTTAAAAACATCAACGCACAACTCCTACCTCTCCACGTCTTTTTGTAAAAACTCCTTGCATAATTCTGTTGGGCAGCTGGAAGGGGAAACTATGGACTCTCAACTCTGAGCACACACTTGGATCACCTGGGTGGCTTTTTAAAGTGACTGTTGTCTGGGTCCTGCTGCCCAAGGTTTTGTGGGTAGTGTGGGACAAGGTTTCCAGAAGTTCCTGGGGTGCACGCATGTGCAGCTAGGGCTGAGATCCTGACCTCAAGAAGGGGCAGTCTGTCGGCTCGCTGAGGCCAGCATTGCCTACCAGGGCTAAGAACCCCAGAGACACGAAGCCACAGTGCTTTGAAGGGCTCTTGGAAATCTGAAGGGAAAAAACACGACTTTTAGGTTGAAGAAAATGTTGTCAATGGATAACACACTTGTCTTTGAATCAACATGGTCATAAAATATATTTTTGGAGGAAAAAAGGCCCATGAAGGTCCCAAGTCGCTGCCCTGTGTCCATTCTGAACTGCCAGTTCTGCCCAGTGTCTATTCTGAGCTTTGCAGTCAGTAGGCACAGAATGAATGGGAGAAGAACATGGAGGATTAAATGGATGTGAAGAAAATAAAATGGCTGATAGTAGAAGGGATGCTGATGGGGGGTGTCTTGTAGTGCTAAACCCATTAGCAAAGACTGAGCGATATGGAGAGATGGGGCTGGAAAGAAGAAACAGTGAAGTGAGCCAAGGTAAGTCTCCCTAAGTGTAACCGAGAGCGCACAGAGCAGGGCCTGCGAGAATCTCTTTGTGTCTCTGTCTGTCAGACTCTGATTCTTTCTCTCTCTCCCAAAAGAGCTATGTGCCCTTTTCAACTTGAAGCAGAAGAATTCAGTGCACTTTTTAGAACCAAGAAATTATCCAACACAGGCAAGTGTTATCCCCAGCCAGGGTCGAGTCGAAGGTGAGTCAGGTGAGGTGCTAGAGTATGTGACCTAAGGAGAGACGCGGTCTCATCTGAAAGTGGATTCCCCTCAAGTCTGCGCGCGGGACACCTCGCTGGCCTGACCCTAATTGCTGCCCTGTTTCTGTGGGTCCGTGATCTGCCCCGAGCTGGTGATGTTTGAGACAGCAGGTAGCTGCCTTTCTGGGATTCTCCCACCTGCCCTCGCATGGAAGCAGAGAATAGATGTGCTGACTGAGTGTCCCACAGACAAGGGCAGCCTCCCTGAGAAAGCAGGAGAGGTCCCTGGCCTTTGGTTCATTTTAAAATCATTAAGAAAAGAAAGCAAGACTATAAAAAATTTCCTGGGGCTCCAGAGGGAGCGACCTAACCCAACATCTGAGATTGGATTTCCAAGTTTCCCAGCAGGGAGGAAAGCTCTTAAGAATGCTGCCCTCAGAGCCTCCCAGGAGGGCTGGCCTGGTGGCACCAGCCTCTTTTCAGTGGCCTGGTTGAGAAGCCAGATAGGGCCAGCCATGGAGGACGGCCCATGTGTGCAACTTGCTCCAGAAAGACACACACCTCACGTTCCCTTTGTCTGCTAGGAATAAAGAAGGGCTCGCATTTTTGTAAGCACACCAGCATCTGTCACAGTCAGGCCTGCTTCCTGGAGGGCCTAGCGAGGGCAGATCTCCCTGGGGCCACGCGGGACCCCGAGCAGCCTCTGCGCGTGGTAGAGTACTCGCCCAGACCTTTGTGCCTGTGACAAGCCTGTGAAGGGGGTGTTTTCAAGCCACCCTGAGAATAAGACCTGGGGCTTTGTGCTCTGTTGTTAAGTGTTTTATGTGACGGCATGTGGTGCATCTGCTGCTAGGAACCTCCTCCTCCTCTTGGCCACCATAACCCCCTGGAAGTTGTTGACCCAGAATTCAAGATCAGTGCCGGCTGCCCATGAATGGGTCCCTAAGGACCTCTGCACAGTAAACACCTGAGATGTTCGTCTGTGCCTGGGCCTGGGATGTCCCCAAGTGCTCCACCCATTTTTGGGGGGGAAGGGTGACAACCCACAAAGCAACCTGAGCTCCCATTTGCCCTTGGCTGTAGAGAGTACACCCGTCCTCACCTATTTCAAGGTCCAGGTATCTAGAACAATCGAGGGTGGTCTCAGTGCTGTTTTCTCGACAGGCCACATTGCAGCCTGCTTTTCTGACCCCTCTGGATGCAGAAGAGCCCTTTGTCTTCCCACCTTGGTTCATGAGTTGCCGGAACCCTGGGCCGTAGCCTACTTCCTCCATTCCCTGGAGCCCATCAGCCAGGACCTCTTCCCGTTGACCAGGACCAGCAAATGGGTGACAATTTAAAATGTAGCCGTCCCTGTCCTAAGGAGCCGCTGTCACATTGCCTCCTTCACTGTGACTCCCCCACTGCCCGTCTTTGTGGGATTGAAGGATGCTGGGGACTCCTTCACTTCAGGGCTCCCCTGGCCCATCCCTTCAGTCCTGCAAGTGAAAACTCAAGATTTTTTTTCTTTTGTTGCTTGAATTGCTATCTTTATTATGCTGAGCATTTAACCCAGTTTCACCTAATTCCCTGTTAACTAGGTCAGTGGTGGCAAACCTACGGCACATGTTGCAGCAGGCTGTTTCTGTCGTTGAAAGCTCTAAAAGGTTCGCCATCTCTGAAGTAGGTGATGCCTTTTTGTGGAGGAATAGTCATATCTTTTAAACTCAAATGACCCAGGAAAACAGCAGGGTTTGTTTTGTTTCAAAACAAATAATCACCTACACTTAAACTCAGTGTTTTCACTCTCCAAGAAGGTAGAAGGGTCTGCAGTGGGGCTTTCAAATAGTAATTCTTTTTTTTTTTCTTAAATCAAGACAAGGTCTCACTATGTAGTTCAGGCTAAATTTGAACTCATTGTGTAACCCAGGCTGGCCTCAAACTCACAGTGATCCTCCTGTCTCAGCCTCCCAAGTCCTGGGATTACAAATGTGTGCCACCATGCCTGGCAAAGAGATACTTTTTGTCTTTTTGGCAGTTCTGGTGATTGAACCCAGGGCTTTCCACGTGGTAGAAACTGTTCTACTACTGAGCTACATAGCCAGCCCTTGAAACACCAATTCTTTCTTTCTGTCATTCTGTACAGCAGTTGCCTTAGTTACTTTTCTTGTTGCTGAAACAAAATACCCAACACCCAAAGTTAAAGGAGGAATGGTTTGTTTCAGCTCAGAGTCTGTAGAGGATTCAGTCCATAGTTGGTTGCCCCAAGGCAGGGTGGCACGGCAGAGGGGCATCGCAGAGGAGAAACAGTCCATGGCGAACAGGCAGGAGACGGTGTGCAGCAAGCAGCACCAGCAGAGCAGCAGGGACTGAGCCTGCCTTTATATTTCATCCAGGTGTCCCACCCTTTGGGCAGGGGCACCCACAGCCAGGGTGGGGCACACTTAATCCCAGCATCACACCCCCCAGATCCAGCCACCTCTGAAAAGTCCCACCTATGAGTGCATGAAGTTTTGGGGACATCTAGATACAAGGCGTAATAGCACTCACTGAGATCTGCCTGTGGACTTGACACTGAGAGAGACCCTGGGAAGCCAGGGAGGGTGGTGGGCGGGCAGTCCACATTCTGGAGCCTCTCTGAGTGTTGGGCTCCTCGGGGCAGGAGATCAAGTCCCTGAGCAGGACCGTCCTGTCTTGGGGACCAGAGTTTGTCCCTGCTGAGTGCTCTTCCTCATTGCTGCTCCATGGGAAGTTCTTCCATGGTCAGGTCTTCGTCGAGTTCATCTTTGGTTTCAGACCTGGCTGCTATAATTACATGGGGAAGCTTTCTCTAGTCATTTGTGGCTCTTCTCTTTGTTCTAGGTTAGGGTCACGTGTGGTGTAGAAAACCGAGATCTCCAAGGAGACCACCTTTGGATCTCTATCGTCCACATGCTGGCTGAAGTCTCAGGGAAGGTGGAGTCTTGGGATTGAGTGCTGCTGAGGACAAGCCAGGAGACTGACTTCCTGAAGGTGAGTGGTCACATGTATATACAACACATGTGTGCACATACATAGATATGCCTGTATGCATCCACACCCACATATCCATATATGCATACACAAGGACACACATGTATGTGGGCACACCTGCCTATGTGCACCCAGATATGACTGTTTCCACACAGACACATGTGTAGGAGATAGACACTAATGCGTGTGCACAGCCACATATGCACGCACAGCTACATGCTGAAGCTAGCTCTGTATAGTCACCGTGTCCGTGCAGTCACCGGCCCTGTGTGTAGCTGGGGGTCCAGGGATCTGTGCACTGACCAGTGTAGCTTAGGAAAGAGCAATTCTTAAAGTGTGCTCTTCCTGGGTGTATCAGTCAGTGCTTACCAGAGAAACAGATTTAATGCAAGACGTATAAGGATTCACAAGATTGGCTGACAGTGGCCACTTGCGGAGTCAGGTATGGAAGAGAGCAAAAGAGCTGTCTGTATGCTGGAGATCCAAAGGATCCAGTCAGAGGCCTGGAGCTCACTGTTGTGTCCTGTGCGAATCCGTATCAGGAGGCCAAAGAATCTGCAAAGGGAGGCTAAAGAGTGTGTGTTGGAAGCCAGGAGACGACATCCAAGGTGGAAGTGAAGACTGGACCTTCTCTGAAGAAACAGAAGTGAGCCTTCCTTATTTCCCTTTTATTCCTTTCAGACTATAAACCTTTTGGTTCGTGCCCCTCACACCCAGGGTGGATCTTCTGTCTTCAGTAGATCCCTTGCACCACACCCAGACTATGCTGATCCAGTTTAGTTAGGAGTTTGTTACTCAGGTTGACACAATTAGTTAACCATCACACTGGGTTAGTGGGTTCTAGAAAATGGCTTTAACAGAGTATGAGAGCCCCAGGCAAGATTTTATGGGATGAGAAGAAAATGAGGGGACACAGAGGGATGTGAGCTCAGCCTTAACAGACAAGCATAAACAGAAGAAATACAGGACATTTTTTAAAAGAAGTGGCTGGAAGTATAGCTCAGTGGTAGAGCACGTGCTTAGCAGGATTGAGATGTTGCTTGGGTTCGAGTACCAGCACCCAAAACAAAAAAGTACATGAGGAGCAGTGAAAGTAAAGGTTGGTGAGGGAGTTAGCAACTTGTGTGAGAGCAGGCAGACTGGAAGAGGGAGGTTGGTGCATAGGAGAACAGTCTAGAAACAAGATTAGGTGGATGAGGTGGGGCCAGAGCAAAGGTGTCCTGGAAGCTTGGATAATAGGATGAGTTGTTAGGAGTTGTCTTAGTTTTCTCGTTGTTGAGACAAAATAACCAACATCCACAAATTAAAGGAGGAAAGTTTTATTTCGGCTAACAGTTTGTAGAGGTTTCAGTCCACAGTTGGCTGGCTCCAAGGCAGGGTGGCATGGCAGAGGGCATCACAAAGGAGAAACAGGAAACAGTCCATGGCAGAGGAGCCAGGAGGGGGCCACAGCAAGCAGCAGCAAGCCTGCTTTCTTTCTGTCCCTTTATGTTCTATCCATGCTACAAGCCTATTGATTGGTGCCATCTCTACCCAGGGAGGGGATTCTGTTATTCACACCCTTCATCTCTGTATCACACCCTTAACCACATTCACACACCCTAAATCCAGCCACCTCCGAAAAGCCCCACATATGAGTGCATGAGGCTTACAAGGGACATCTAGATACTAGCCACAACAGGAGCCACAGATGTTTCTTGGAAAGGAAAAGAAGAAAAGGAACGCATAATGGCAAGCTACATATTTTGCATTTATTATATTTTTAACCACCATTGTGTGAGGCAAGATAGTATCATTCCTGTTTTTACAAGTGAGATAACAGGCTCAGAGAAGTGAGAAAACCAGTCTAGGCTTACAGAGCAGAAACCAATCCAGCCAGTTTGCAAACTCGGCCCCAGTTTCAAAGCTCAAGCCTGTTAGCCTGCTTCACACTACCTCCCAAGGAGACAAACAGAGCTAAAATTAATTTAAAGCGAGATTAATCCAGCTGCATTGTACACACAAGACAGATTGGAGGCTGGGGTCAAGGGACTTGCTATTGAAATAAACAAGAGTGAGATGAATGTACAAGATGAGCCTGGGACATCTTGTCACACCAGGAAGCAAGGAAACTATTGAAGTGGACATGGGGCCAAGTGGTTCCTACTGGCCAAGGACATCACTTAGGACAGTAACTGCCCGGGACTGGCTGTTGTAAGGCATTAAGATGCATCGAATAGTGTGGAGTCCATGCCTTGATAATGACAATAAAAGTTGTACATCCAATCGACCACTTTGGGAGGATGTTAGGAAGCAATTCATTCTTTGGGAAACTGGTGTAAGAATTGAGAATTAATTTTTTTTCCCCATATGAAGTGTCTCATTTTGGAATCCTTGCAGCTAATAACAGAAAAGAATGACAGGTGAGATAGTTTGGCATCCTCTAATGAATGAATGGATCTGAGCAATGATCATTGACGCCTCCCAAAAAGAGCCAACCAGGTACACTGTGCCTCCTGATTGGAAACAACACAGCATCTTTTAAGTTCCTCGGGGAAAAAAAAAATCAGACCCAAATCAGATTAAGTCTCTAAGACTACATGCCAATTTACAGGAAGTTAAAGGACAGAGAAGCATAATAAATGGCATTTTGGGGATGCAGTCAGCAAATCCATATTCTAGGATCATTGACTGGATATTTGATAATATTCAGAACTTAATATCATTTTAAAAGGATGTCCCTGATAAAAATTAAGAAAACTCTGATCTTTTGTAGATATATTTAGAAACATTTATGGATAAAATGAGGTTTGGAGTAAAAGTTAAGGAAATGGGAGGAGAGTATGGACGAAACAAGACTGGCCGTGAGTCAAAAATTGTGGACTTTAGGCAACAGAGGTTCATTAAACTGGTCTGTCTATTCTTAGATATGTTTAAAACTGCATCAAGTGGAGTGTTGCTGTTGAAGCAGAGAAGATGGGAAAGCAGTGCATGAAAGAGGCATTTTTTTTTCTTTTTATTTTAGAAAGGAAAGGTTAACGAATCGGAGCTGGATCTAGGGCACCAAGGAGAGGGAGGGGGCGGCTGCGCCTGCGCTCTGAAGCACCCCCACCATCGGTGAGCTCCGGAGCGTGGCCTGGCGTGACCCAGGTCCCAGCAGAGTCAGGCCCTGACTGCAGAAGGCTCCTTTGCCCTAGGGGAGCTGAGAAATGTTCTCAGCCCAGCTGGGAGGATTGTCTGCCAGTTCTTAACGATGTGCTCAATGCTTCCAGCTCCAGTGTCACCTACTCTGCGAATCCTTCCAGATTCCCCCAGGCAGAAGCTAGGTGCCCCAGGCACCACCACAGACTTCTTTCCCTGATTGCAGCCCTCCCCCACCACCTCATGGGTCCCTGGGGCAGGCCTCTGCGGGAGCTGGTGTCCCCACATGGAGGAAGACTACCGCTTATGAAACTCATTCCCCTGCCAGGTAGCGCAGTCAGGCGTTGGTCATAAACTGAATCAGGGTGAAAGGATGGATGTGCCATTAGAAAACCTTGACCACGGTGGGGGCTGCTGCTTGCCTTCATCCGTGGCTGGAAAGGGCTCGGCCAGAATGGAGACCTTCAGCCATTTCCACAGCCCTCCGAGCTGCTGGCTTTGAAATGCCTCTCTCAGAATCAAGTGCTTTGAGAACCTAGGACAAAAACGATGCCAAAGGTCCTTCCACTGGGGCATTCCTGGTTTGTTACACCTTGCTCCGGGGTTTCAGAAGGTGAGCATCTGCCTCTGTGATGGGCTACTGGCTGGGGCCAGTCTACCGCCGGGATACGTTGGCCGAACCCACCTTGCCTTGGGAACCTGTCGAGCAGGGGCCGCGCGGACAGATTTTGGGCAAACTCGGCACGCCCGGAGGGGACAGGAGGCGGAAGGCCAGGTATCAGATGCACCATCACAGGTCACTTCCTCACCCCTTCTCTGCTTAGATTCAGGGAGGCAGGGCTGCCTCTGAAGCCACTGCACAACTGCTCGTGAGGCCGAGGAGACTCCCGGGGAGCGCCAAAGTCTTGGACACATTCCAACCTGTATAATTACATTCTGCCCGTTAAACTCCCTCTGCAGTCTCAATTGGATACTGTTTTCATTGAATTTGCTTTTTCAAATCAGCTTTCCGAATGACATCTGCAGACAGCGTGCCACTCGATGCTGTCTTTTACGGTGGAGACAGAGCAGAGCCCCGGGGTTCTCTGACACGGGCGAGCTCCTGGCCATGTCCCCAACTGGAGGGGCCCAGGATTCCTGGGGGACTGATGCTGCTGGATGGGGCAAGGGGGTGCTGGAGGCCTCCCTTTCCACACGTCCTCCGGTTCAGAAGGGTAACTCAGGATGGCATCAGCAACCAAGCTGTAGGTTGAGCCACAGACTCATGGTGTGAGCTGGAGTCTTGCTTGACTCTGCTCAGACTGGCTGTGCGACTTTGGGCAGAGTGCACCATCTGAACTGGATACCGCTGAGGCGGCTTCTAATTTTAACATGATGCTTCTCCAAGTCTTGGAGTTATTTCAGTATTATGAAATACAGCAGTTACCTCTAGACCAGTGAGGAGGAGGTGGCCCAGTAAAGGCTCCCTGAGTTCATGGCCATCAGGTGGAGACAGGATGAGCTCAGCTGCAGCCTTCTGCTGGCAAGGTATCACCTGGCCAGAAGGACCCAGGAGGCATCCAGCCCAATAGTGGTCGTACCTTCCGGAGCCAGAGTCCCTTCTCGAAATTGTATATGTGATGGAGAAGTGAAGCTGTTGGGTGGGATCTGCCGCCTCGCCTCTGCCCCCTGTTGCTTCTGCCACTCTCCTAGGCACTGAGTCGCAGGCCTTGGGCATGGCTGCCCGTGGACATAGTCCTTGAAGACTCTGGGCAGTGATGAAACCAGGACAGTTCTCCTACCGCCAAGTCCATAGGCCCTGGAGCTCCTTAGAGCACAGCATGACTCCACCAGATTAGTCCAAGCCCCATTGATCTGCAAGTGGAAAACTGAAGCTCAAGTTCAGACGGGTTGTCAGGGGAAGCCTAGGACCAGCACTAGCTCCCAATGACCTGTCCCAAGTCCCACCCACAACTCAGCCAGCCCACTCCAGGGACTCTGAGCTCCGAACTGGGGATTGGGGAGTTTCTGACTATCATCCTCAATGCCTGCGGTCGTAGGGAACCATGCAGATTTGCTGAGTGAAACAACACACTGACTGTGTGGCTATGAGATCATGGACACATGGATGAGTGAGCACCGCCCAAGGCCCTGGAGACCAGGAGAGGTTAGTTGCCACATCTGTGCCACTGGATGTGTGCCCACCAAGAGCAAGGTGGCACCCAACCCAGATACTCCATTAAGCAAGCTGAGGAGTCTGGCTCTGCCAAGAGTTCTGAAAGTTCTGGATCCCTGAAGGAAGCTGAGACAGGGTCTGACACCCAGGACAGCCGCCTCCTGGGGCCCGAACTGAAGAAGTGGGCTCGAGGCCTGTGCGTCCACTGTCTCCTAAAGGGCAACCTAACTCTCCCTGTGGATATGTCCCTACGCAGCAAAAAAACTAAGTAACTCTACTCCAAAATGGTAACAGCAACTAGCTCACAGTGCTTGGGGTGATTGCCTGGTAGTTTGAGCGGGTTCCCAACATGTCTTTAGGTAGGTGTCCTGTGCAAAATCACTTTTGTTGATTAAGGTTTAAAGTTAGATATTGCCCATCTGCTAAATGTTTAAATTTAGCTCTCAAGTGTTCCTGGAGGTTTTAAAGTAGAGAAAGAGTAAAAGGCTAGGGGGTCAAATGGCTTGGGTTTAAATCCCAGGGTCAGAACTGGGTGCAGTGATGCACACCTGTAATGCTATTTGGGAGGCCGATGCAGGAGGATGGCAAGTTCAAGGTAAGCCTGGATAATTTGTAAAGATGCTGTCTCACTCCCACCCCCCCAAAAGATTTAAATCTTTAAATTCTACGATCAGCCACATACTTCCAGTGGTCTTGGGCTAGCTACTAATGTTTCCAAGCCTCAGTTTCCCCATCTGTAAAGTGGGCATCATAACATTCTTCCGAGCATGGATGAAGTCTTCTGTGTAGGACAGCACACAGAGGTGTCCCTCACACAGAGGTGGGGCTCAGCAAATGTCAGCTTTGTCCTACAAATGTCTTAAATATGGCCAGTTCACCAGGAAATTTTCTCTCTGATGAGGGGTGGGGCCCCAGAGATCCTTAGTGCTCAGGAGAGGTGGGTGGGGAAGTGAGGCGGAGAGGACAGACATAGAAAGTGTGAGACTGTGACTGGGGTGGGCAGGGATGGGAGGCAGAAGGGCTTTTCTGTGTTCCTTGGTGATCACTGGTGCTTTTCCCCACCTGGTGGCTTCAGGGGGGTCTGCCCCGGTGGCACTGTAGGAGACATCTCTGAGTTTCAGGGGTCTCCCGAACCCTAGTTGCGTGCTCTTTGGTTGTCATGGTGATGGCCCCCTCCTTATTTTCCAATCACGTGATGTAACTAGGCCAGCTGAGGCCATCGGATATGTGCAATATCTATGGTCCCTCTTGCAACCCTGTTCCTTGCACGCTCCCTTGGGCCACTGAAGCAGTTGGCTTTGCAGATGCTTGGGAGTTTGTGATGGGTGGGCAGGTGGAAAGGGGGGACTTAGAGGGGTCACTACGTTGCTCACAGCCCTCAGCTGTCCCTAAGAACCTCAGCCACCTAAAACGATGGGCACCAGGCAGGGACTAGAATGGAGTCGGGTTGGGAAGTGCCAGTTCTCTTTCCCTGACATCACCTGTCTATGGGAAAACGACTCAAAACCAGGTGAAGGAAAAGGTGAGGAGCTGAGTCCCTGTCTGTTTCCATGCAGTTTAGCTTGAGTGCTTTTAACAGGACCAGTTAGAAACAGGTCACCTTACTGTGCCAGGTACTTGGAAACCCTTCTCATTTGTGGCAGTAAACGCTTTGCTATTGTTCTTCAGTGGAAGACTTGGCAGTCTACACGCAGTTGGGGCTGCTCTTAGCTTTCTGTTTATGTCTGGAACTCCTGGATCTATTTTCTTCTTTTGGTTAGTTCTCACTTTCTTAAGGTGACCTAATTTCTAAGGAAGTAAACACAATCAGAGGAGGGCAGCAATGGCAGCCCCTTTTCTCCCTGGTCCCTGGGTGGTCCCTGGGAGATAGTAATCGAGTCTGAGCGTAGCAAGTGCTGTGATCCAGAACGTCCTCATTTCCTGGTAGCTGTACACACTCAGGGGCCTGGCTTTGCACCCAGAGCGGAGTGCCAGGAGCAGCTTGGTAAACTTCCCTGTTTCCAGTTATCCAGTCACTGTCAGAGCTTTGCGCACCCCCAGAGAGGGGACTCCAGTTCGGAACCTGCGCTGCATGCGATCCGAGTCAACCCAATCCAGGCCGCTCCAGCAAGCAGCCCCACAAGCTTCTCATAAGCCTTCAAAGATGCCAGGCACACGGCCTGTGGTTGGGAGAATTAACAACGGAACTTTCTGCGCTGATAAATTCTAGAGCGCTGGACTCCCATCCCTGGGATGCATGAAGGTGTGTCTGCTCTGCTTATGAGCGTGTCCTGGTGAATCTATTCTTCGTGCTCTAGATCTCCCATTGTCAAGGGAAAGTTCTTCCAAAACACTAAAAACTTCGGGGCTGTAGCCGACGACCTTTTCCTCCTTGTTTCTCCTTAGTGAAGTTGTAGAGGGGCCAGTTTCCCTCCTTCACTTGCTCATGGCCCATTAGCACGAAGAGCTGTTCCATTATCTGAGGCCTAATGAGCCCACTAATGGGAAAGTGAAGGACCTATGGGGGCGATTTAATTTGAAATTCAATAGCCCAGTTATTCTAGTGGGCTTTTATCTGGACCCCAGAGTTCACAGAGGCAGGTGTACCATGGGCAGGCAGTCTGTGCCCACCCTGATGCTGGGGAGGATCAGAGGCAGGAAGTGAGGAGGAGGGAGAGCAAAGAGGGAGGACGGAGAAGCCCGGCTCCAAGGCAGCACTGCTTGTTGTTTCTGCTTGTAATAATACCCCTTCAAACGACCTGGGTCCAGGCACCAGCTCTGGGATGCTCTGTGGTTTGCAGCTTTAGAGGCTTTAATCACACGCCTCCAGTTTTCAGACTTAAATTTGCAGTGTTCTAGAGAAAAACTTTGCCTTGCCTGTGGGTAGCTCAATGGCCTACTTCTGTGTGGTAGTAGGCGGTGCCCACCTGTCTGCTAATCTCAGTACCAAGTAGCCAAGGGGCACAGTGGTCATTTTAGGACAAAACTTATGAAAAAGAACAAGCTGGAGTTGTGTCTATTGCCAGATGTGCTGGGTATTCATTCATTTGTATATATTTTTTATTAATTTGTCCCTGTAACCTACATTCATGATCTGTGTCCTAATATTCCCCCTGCATGCAACCCTTAGCTGGAGTTCATTGCCGTGATGATAGCCTCGGAGCAGACTTGTCGAAATGGAAGAATTGACCCTTCTCTTTCCTCAGGCAAAAGTTCATCTTGTATCCTCAGGATTTGTGCTTCTCTACTGGCTCTTCCCCAACATAATCTAACTGTGTTCAAATCTTTTCCATCGTACAAAGTTCCTTTGGGATCCGTAACCTCCCCAACTTCGACAGCTCCTCTCTCTTCCCTTTCCCAGGCAAATATCACATACCTCCTTTTCCTTGGAAAATCTGGCTTTCAGACCTAGACACCCCAGAAACTGCTTGCGCTCAGGCTGCCTAAGATCTCTAGACAGATCTGTCCAGCACCCTCTCCTCCTTACACAGGACTGTGCTGTTGGCCCTCTTTTTTGAGAACACGCTGATCTCTTGGCTTCTGAGGCACCACATTTTCTTGATTTCTTCTAGCATTTCCTTATTGTCCTCTCTTTTTAGTCCTTGAATATCTATCCTTCTCAGGGCTCTGCTCTGGTTCCCTCTCTGTCCTCACTCCTAAGCTTTCAGTTTACATTCACATCCCATCAAGTCCCCAAACTAGATCCTCTACTTAGGTCTCTGGTCTTCTCTCCAGCTGTCTATTCCCGTATCTCCATTTGGACATCCCAAAGGCAAGCCAAGCTTTACATTTCTGCTGCCCTCTTCAAAACCCAGCTTCTCCTACAGTTTTCCTCCTTCCCTCGTTGCTCCTGAGATTTTCCCTTCCTGCATCCCCTACTTTTTGCATCCGCTCATAACCCAGCAGAGAAGATTCTACTTCTGAGCGTCTGTCCAACCCATCCGCTACTCTCTCCCAGTGTTCAAGTCCTAGTTACCTTTCCCTGCCATCTGTACTGACAGCCATATTGGTCTCCTTACATCCATTCTTGTTTCTTCCAATTCATTTTCTTCGGTGTCACCCAGATGATCTTCCTAAAATGCTGGGATGGTCATATTACTCTTCTGCTTAAAGTGCTTCAACTATTTGGGGGTTACCTTTAAGGGAAACTAAGAAGTATTTAACCTGATTTAATAGACCCTTCATAATTACACTCTGCTCTTTGCCAGCTACTTGTTTCTCTCTAGAACATTCTTTGCAATATCCATCTCCCAGTTAGCACCCAGTAGACCTTTATGGGCTGAACCATGTTCCCCTCAAATTCATAAGTTGATGTCCTAATATCTAGTACCTCAGCTGTGACTGCATTTGGAGGTAGGGCCTTCAAAGAGGTGATTAAGTTAAAGTAGGATCTTTAGAGTGGGCTCTAATCCAATTTGCCTAGTACCCTATTAAGAAGAGAGTAGGACACACACGGAGGGAAGACTGTGAGAAGACACCAGAAAACAGTGATCCACAACTCAGAGAGGCTTCAGGAGAAGCCAACCTCACTGACACCTTTTTTTTTTAAATTTTTTATTTTTACCAAGAACATGTATTAGTATATTGTATACATAATGATCATAGTCAACATGGTTATTTTGTACCTGTACATGATACATCTTGGTTTCTCACTGACACCTTGATCTCAGATTTCCAGCATCCAGAACTGTGAGGAAATAACTTTTTGGTGTTCAAGTCACCCAGTGTGTGGTCCTTTGTAATAGCAAACTAAAACATAAACTTTCAAATCTGTTTTGCTTTCACCTAGTTGAGGAGGCCTTCTTTGACTCACTTCTTTCCACACTCTTGACCACCTTCTTGTACTCCTTCTTGCTTGTAGCAGTATTTCTTCAGGGGTTGTGTTCTTTGCAAGTCTTTGAGGTTCTATGAAAGTGGAGACTTGTATCTGCCCCGTTGATGACCGTATAGCCAGTGTCTAGCACATTGGTATCTGGAAGACATTCCAATATTTATTCATGAGCAGCTGGATAAATGCCAATAAATGTGAACATATTAATAGGAGGAACCTTTGGGCTAAAAGACTGGTTGCTTCGTGCAAACTCCTGACCACAAAATTGGAACCCAATTTTGCCAGGTGTGAGGGAGGTAATGGTACCCTGGTTCCTCTATCTTTGCCTACTTATTGTTTGGGAGTAAACTGAAATGGAAGCAATATTTGAAAATATTATTAAAGGGAACAGTAATGTGGATTCCATCACCAGATCCTATGTGGTCTCTAGTGAGCCTACCTGTTAATGAACATGCAAGATGGTGTTAACAGACAGAGTTTGAGATGAGACTTCCAAGAAGGAAGATTGTGGCAAGTACAATTGTCTTCACCCATGGCTCAATTTCCTGCAGGGTCCAGTGGAATGCTCTGCTCTGGTAGCTATAGAATGATGCATATCTGCTACTGAGGATGAGGGAGACATCAAATTTTCTCAGAAGAGGGGGATGAAGAGGTCTCTCGGGTCTTCCTTTACTACTGTCCTTTCTCCCCCCTTTCTCAAACCTCCCCTTACCTCATTTGTTTCATTCTCTGTAGACTAGGAATCCCCTCCAGGAATGGACTGTGGCCTGCACTTACAAGATGTAATCCCCTTCCTGCTGGTGGAGGGCTAAGGTGGGCATGTGGACCAACCCACTTCTCCCTCTTGGAAAGTTGGACTTGGGATTCAGAAATGGCTAGTTGGCTTTGGCAGGCAGCTGGATGTGGGGGAATATACCTATACAGTATTTATTTATTTAGTTTTGTTTTTGGTGCTGGGGGTCGAACTCAGGGCCTTGAGCTTGCTAGGTGAGCACACTAACCAGTAAGCTAAATCCCCAGCCCCATCTATAAAGACTTAAGAACCATGGGGTCTTCTTGTGGAGAATGCTGAGCTGTGGGGAGGGGAATAAAGCAGATAAAGGTAGGTGAGGAGTAGGGTAGGGCAGCAGGAGGAGTCTGGGAATAGATTTCTGAAGATTTTTTAGTTCTGGTTCTAGAACTTTCTTCGGGGCCATCTGTGAAGACTTGTGTGGGCCACCCACCCCTCTGTCTTTGTCATGCATACCCTTTTTTCTTAAACTGGGTTTGAGTTGGTTTCTCTTCTGTGTGACCAGAGTTATCTGGCAGCCTCCCCTCCTGTCCTTTCACCACCCCTTTTTCCCTCTCTGCCCTCTGCTCTTTTCTTTTCCTCTCTCTCCCTCCTCCCTCAGTCCTGGGAATAGAAAGCTCCCTGGGCCTGGGTTTCTCCTCAACCTCTTTCTGGTTTTCTTCTCTGGCTTCCCATCAGTTGTATCCTTAAACCTTGTATCAATTTCTTGAGCTGGTCAGTGTATTTTTCTTGTGTTCCCAAGTTCAAAAACACCTCCCATGCCATGGAAATAAGTACTCATTTTTATGTATTTGTACCTGGAGCCTTTAGCGTGTATATTTTCATATGTATGGCTTTCCCCCGACAGATTCTAAAAGAGAAATCCAACCCTACGATTGAGATCCTATTGTCCTCACTGGGTAGATGTGACCCAGCGTGCATGTGTATATCTATATTACATGTAGAATTGAATCACAGGAGTGCATTTTTAATGAAACAGAGGAAGAATAACATGCTCTAAAATACCTTCCTTGATCAGAGTTCCTAGGCCCTATACTTCATATTTTTTAATCCTCCTGGAAGAAAAGTGCTACAGTAATGACTAAAGCATGCTGAGTTTAGCCTCTCTTTATTGAAAATGTTTTTTTTAAAGGAGTTTAATTTGAACAGCAGCATCAGCCCGCCTCACTTTAATTACAGTCTTCCATTTCTATTGCTAGTTGTTTCAAGCTCAGGAGAGTCATAGGGTGAAGCCAGGTCTGAGGATGGGCAGGGAAGCCTCCTTTCTGGGAGGATTTCAATTGCTTTTATATATATTTTTTGTATTTTTCTTTTTTAGTGAGCCTGTACTTCACATACAGGGGGAACAGTTGGATTTCTGGAGCAGGGCTTGATGTGAAAGCCTATCATTATTTTTTTTTTTTTCCATGACAAACTTCCCCCGAATCTTTGTTGTGTTGGTCTCCTGTCCCGCCCCTACTCCTGCAGTCCTGCTGAGCTAGGAGAATCAAAGCTCATCACACAAATGGAGAAAACAGAGATGCACAAAGGTGCTGGCTTCAGCCGATTACAGATTAACAAGCTGTTGGGTTCTGCCAGCTGTCCCCAGGATGCTGCTGTCCTGGGTATCACCCTTCCTCTCCCCCCAGTCCTGTCTTCAGGACCCCTCAGGCCATGCTCAGCACCCAGCGATTCTGTGATACATCTGTTGGGGCTGGACATCAACTGTCCCTCATCCTCTGGCCCCAGCACTGCGGGAACATCTATTTTTATCCTGTATCAACTTGAGAACATGACTCAAAAATATCATTCACACAGTAATAGTTACAAGCAACAAATTCACAGGTCCTGTGGGAGAGACAGATATAGGGGACCCTGTCACAGCAAACTACATGAAGATTCACTTTAGATGTTTTGTTTCTCTATAATCTTTCTTTGGAGTGTTTTCCTATTTCCCTGTCCCCAGGATGTCCCTAACCCAGGTGGCTATCTTTGCCTCTTTCATGCAGACGAAAATGCTTTTCCCAGCATCTGCTCCCAAAATGTCACAAAAGCCCCATAAAGACCACTGCAAAGCAAGAGGTTATTAATTAGGCCCGCTGATCATAAAGGCAATTTTATGGTCATCTCGAATATGTAGTTACTGTATGTGTCTCACTCTAAGTGACATAACATGGTAGTTCAAAGAGGGTTTTCTGCCTAAGAGCAATAACTGAATGATAATTTCTCCTTCAATACTGAGTTTTTGGTTGGTGGTAGTAATGTCATGTCATATTTAACATCCATCCAACATCATCTTTTGGGTCCCCAGGACATGCTATCTGTTAATTAGTTCAGGAAAGTCTTTCGATTCCCCCTTCTGTGCCAGACACTGATCTGGAGGGCTGGCTAGGCATAAAGAACGGAAAGGAAGCCATTAGGAGGAAGTGAGGGTTGCTACCAGGACATATCTGGGCCATAATCTGCCTGACTCCTGCCTAGCTTTGAAGTTGTCCTGTGGCTTCCAGAAAAACTCCATACCGCTTGGCCTGGTGTGCAGGTATCGCCAAACACTGAGCTTTCAAATCTCACTTCCTACCATTTCTCTGCCCTTTAGCCAAGCTGGGTATTCATTCACCCCAAAAAGGATTCCCACGTAATGCCATTAGCTGAGTGCTCTCTAGTATAGTTCCTTAAATTGGCAGGTTCTAGAATTCTCTAGGGTCTTGTAACTCTCTGAAATTACTCCCCTGTCTCCCAGCCCACATTTTGTCATGGAGGGTATCTTAGTCTGCTCTATTGCCAGTGACACAATACCAAACGCTGGGAATAGTATAAAGAAAGTTCGTGTGCCACCAAATGTAAATGTGGAAACCCTAACCCTCAAAGAGGTGGTATTTAGAGGAGGGAGTCTTGGAAGAAAATTGGGTAATAAGGGTGAAGCCCTCATGGATGGATTAGTGCTGTAATAAGAGACACAGAGAGATGATACCTTCCCCCCATCCCCGCACCTCCCCGCCCTCCCTTGTGAGGATACGGCAAGAAGGCAGCATCTGCAGACCAGGAAGAGAACCAACCGGCACCTTGATCTTGAACTTCGGCCTCCAGAGCCATGAAATGCGAGTGTGGCTGAAGCCTTCTGGTCTACAGTAGTCTGGTATAGGGCCTTCAACTGCCTACGATGTGATCTTTGTTTGGCGATTTTGTGCCAGGAAAGAAACACTCACACCTATCTCCCGAGCAGATCCCAGAAATGAGGTTCCAGCTGCCCATCCCAAGTCCCTGTAGCTCAGGGAGGCTGTTCCAATCTCTCTTACCATGTCCTAGCTCTACATAAGGGCTCTGCAGGGTATTTTCAATGTCCTTTAGCCCCTTGTATAGCTTTACAACAGGTTCCTTATCATTTTACCCAGAATTGTGAAGGCAAGAGTGAGAAGAGAGAGCCCAAAAGACCCTGTCTGAATTTTTCAGCCATTGAGGATGACTCATGGCCTATGCTAAAGACGACTGTCTTGTCTAAGTTGACTGGAGCTGGGAGTTGGGACTTCTTCTACCTCTGTGACTGTTGACCACCTTGGCTACTGTGCCCCTAAAGTGAACAGGGCCGTGAACATAGGAGAGACTGAAGATGTTCAGAGAGATCTTTGAGGTCTTTGGGGGTGAGGACAGAGGACACATCAGGTTTTAAACTCTCGACTCCCCATCTTGGTCTAGCAGCTTGCATCTGGTCACCATCCCGAGTATGGCCATGCAGGCTCAGACCCTTCATGATCCGATGAAGCGTTCCCCACCACAGCACAAGGTGCCCTCTCTGCTTTGCTAGATATTTCTTTCCTCCCTTCCCTATTTTTCTACCATTTTAACCCCTTGATATAGTCTTGTTTGTGCTTCTATAACAGAATTCCTGATACTTGGTAATTTACAAAGAACAGAGATGAATTTTTTACAGTTCCGGGGGCCAGGAAGTCCAAGGCCGAGGCGCTGCATCTGGAGAGAGGCTCCTTGCTTCGCCATCCCCTGGTGGAAGGCTGGAGCCAAGAGAGCACACACGAGGAATTGCAGAGGGAGCCAGACTCGTCTTTGATTGGGAACTCATTCCCACAATAACTGACCCACTTCCTCGATAATAGGATTAATCCAGCCATTAAACTGGGGCCCTCCTGACCTAATCACCTCTTAAAGATCTCACATCCCAGCTTGCTGCCTTGGGGATTGTTTCCAACACATGATTTGTGGGGGATTCATTCAAACCGTAGCAGTCTTCTTTCCCCCAGACCCCTGCTCCTCCTGCTCTACCTCCTACCAGACTTCACTAGAATTTGATTTTGGGGGAGTTGTGCTGGGGACTGAACTCAGGGCCTTGTGCTTGCTAGGCAAGCGGTCTACCACTGAGCTAAATCCCCAGCCCTTCACTAGAATTTGAGGACTTTCTTCTGCTGCCTTGTGAGCTTTCACAGCTTCTGGCAGAGTCTTGAGTCAGGCGTGCCCTTTATTCTGCTGCCAGGTCTGTGGATGGACCCTGGTGGTGATTTTCTGCTTCTGGGTGTAATGGCTTTTTCCCTTTCTATGCTTTATGTTCCCCAAATCAATCAGACACATCTCAAATTGCAAGGCATCATTTCTGCCCCAAATCCTCCTCAGCTCAGAGCCACCTCCTTGTGTAATGGTGACCCTATCATGCTGTGGCCAGCGCTTCAGTCTCCCCTGCTTCCTCCTGACACTGGGTCACCTTGTAGAGCCTTCCCTCATAAGCACAGCTCTGCAGGGCCCCTGTCCATCCCGGCTCTGGCCACAGCAGAGGGACCAGGGCCAGGCCTGGTCACATGGCCCCACTTAGGACTCGACACTACCGAGAAGCAGTCTTCTCTGAGACCTGTCATTTTACAGGCTTAAGTGACTTAGGTGACTATTGACAAATGACTGGCAGAATTGGTGGAATGCATCGCACAGAATGTCACAGGTGGGCACACATTTCTGGGGGCACACTGAGGTGGCACCCAACCCTCCAGCCTCCCCACCGTTGGTACCTGTTGGTGCCCACTCCAGGACCTTCACTGGGGAAGATGCTTGTCAGAGGAGTCTGCCCACCAGTGTGGAACATGTCTCCCTTCACTGAAAAGGACTTTGTCTTCCTGTCCTTCCTACCCAGAGCTACTTCTCCTCAGAACCAGTAACCTCCCCCTTGTGTTGGTGCTCATGGGAAACTGGCTTCCTTTCTTTCTCTTCTCCAGGTAAAATCACCTGCTTTCCATCATGGCAAGATTTTTCTGTCACCTCTGAGGATACACTTCAGTGTTTCCCTGAGACATAGGGAAAAACAAACTCTTCTCTGTACAGTGCCCGATGTTTTAGACATGGGTATGTGGGGCTTTTTTTCCACCCAAAAAAGTTCTCCAACTCTGGCTACCAGTTGAGCATTCTACAATTTAATTTCAACCTTAACTACCTGGAGGAATAGGGGCTCGGAGGAGGGGCTCCCACCCACCAGGCTGACCCCCCTTCAGAGGACAATCACAAGTAGTGGGTCCCCAGCCACAAACACTTCTGTCCAGCGTGGCTACAGGTTGGGTTCCCATGAGCCTCTCCTAGGTTGGCTCCCAGAACTCGGGACAATACTTAGATTTACTGGTTTAGTGGGAAGGTTGTGATGAAGGATACAGATGAACAGCAAGATAAAGGGACATGCTGGGCAAGGCCCAGAAAGGTCTTGAGTGCAGAGCTTCCGTCCCCATGGAGAGGGGGTGCATTTCCCCTCCCAGCTCATGGATGGATGGAGTTACCAACCTGACACTCTGGTCTCATCTTTGACACATTTTTGTAGATGCTTCACCATGTTGAGATGATTGAAAATTTTTTTTTTTTTTTGAGACAAGGTCTTACCATGCAGTCCAGGCTGGTCTAACTCTCAATCCTCCTGCTTCAACCTCCTGAATACTGGGGTTACAGACCCACACCTCTGCTCCCAGCTGGTACGATCAATTCACTCAACCTCCAGCTCTTCTTTCCCTGGAGGACCGGGAGTGAAATGGAAAGTTCCAAGCTTGTAACGATGGCCTGGTTTTTCTGGTGACAATCCCCGATCTGGGAGCCAGTAAGAGTCAGGTTATCTGAACAAAAGATATTTTTATAACCAAGGAAACCCCAGAAGGTTGGCAATCACGGTGAAAGACCAAATAATGGAATGAAAAATGCACCCAGCCACCCCATCAGTAAGGAAATTCCAAGAGTTATCAGTGCTCCATGCCAGGAACGAGGGAGAGAGAGACCAAATACATGTTCATTGTGTCATGATTTCCCTCTCTGTGGGGCTGAGATCCGGGTGCTGTCGGGAAGGATCACAGGGTCCCCTTGGTGACCACTTTACATTGCCCTCCGCTACTCAACCACCAGGAAAGGAGGCCACACCCAGAGCTGTCACCACCTGCCACTGCAGCCGCCCGAGCTGTTCCTTTGCTCTGCGTAGCCAGGAGCAGAGCCAGCCAAGGAGCAAGGCAGGGGCCAGATGCTGCTGCTGGAAGCAGGAGAGGAGGCTGCAGCCGGGCTTGGCATTTGGGATGGAGCCTCAGCCAGCCGGGCCCCAGGGAAGAGCACGGAGCTGGAGATGGTTCCTGAGGCAGACAGATAAAGACATCGTGAGTGCGACACTCCACAGCAATTAACAGGCAGAGATGGCACCGGGTGGCCATTTCCATCGCGCAGCTGGGGCACTCTGCCATGCAGGGCTCAAGCTCCAGAGGTGGCCAGCAGCGGGTTTCTCACAAAAGGTTGAGCAGTTGGCATTTCTGGTTGAAAAGGCAGTTTTCGAAGGGTGATTTCTCAGCTCCTCTAATTAACGAGAAGCAGAAGTTTCAGGTTGGCAAATGGAACTCCCTCTGGCCAATGCACATTTTCACATTCTTGCTGCCTTTAAGTCTTTAAAAAAAATACTTGGGAAAAACAAAGCCTTTAGTAGGCTCCAGTTCTCGAAAATAATAGGGATGCAGAAGGCCTCCATTCCGAACCCTGCCTTGCAAGGGCACTGAGCCTTGACCTTTTCTCTCCAGCTTCTCTACCTATAGCCACCCTTAAACACACTGTCGGTCATTTCCTTGCTCTCAAGAGTGCCAGAGTCCCCAGATCCAAATGCCCCACCCTGGCACCAAAGTCTTCAATGGCTGACGGTATACCTAGGTCAAAATCATCCCAGTTTAAAGAAACATGTCCCCAGGAGAGGTGGTTTCCTTGTCCCCAAACCCTGCATGGAGACC
>PVJO010007198.1:0-83400 GCA_004026905.1 Hystrix cristata | reverse complement strand
AAAAAACATATTTTCTTTATCCATTCCTTGGTTGATGGGCATTTGGGTTGTTTCCAAGATTTAGCTATTACAAACTGTGCCGCTGTAAACATGGGTGTGCATGTATTGCTGTGGTATGATGTTTTTAATTCTTTTGGGAAGATACTAAGAAGGGGACTAACTGGGTCAAATGGAACTTCTAGTCCTCATTTCCCTAAGGAATCTCCACACTGATTTCCATAGTGGTTGCACAGTCTACACTCCCACTAACAGTGGAGAAGGGTTCCTTTTTCCCCACAGCCCTGCCAACATTTGTTACTGGCTGATTTGTTGATAATAGCGATTCTTTCTGGAGTGAGATGGAATCTCAGTGTTGTTTTAATTTGCATCTCTTGAGTGACCAATGATGTTGAACATTTTTTCATATGTTTATTTGCTATTTCTACTTCTTCATCTGAGAAGTATCTATTCATTTCAGCTGCCCACTTTTGGATTGGTGTTTAAATTTGGGGAGTCTGTTTTTTTTGAGTTCTTTATATATTTGAGATGTTAGTCCTTTGTCAGAGGAATAGCTGGCAAAAATTTTTTCCCTACTCTGTGGGTTGTCTCTTCACTCTGTTGGTGGTTTCTTTTGCTTTGCAAAAGCTTTTTAATAAGGTTAGATCCCAGTTGTTGATTCTTTGCAGTTGTTGATTCTTTCCTGGGCAATTGGGGTTTTGTTCATAAAGTCTTTGCCGACACCTATGTCTTCAAGAGTTCTGCCCAGTCTGTCTTCCAGGAGATTTAGTGTTTCTGTTTTAATATTTAGATCTTTGATCCACTTTCATTTTAGCTTAGTGCATGGGGAAAGATATGGGTCTAGTTTTAATCTTCAGCATGTGGAGAGCCAGTTTTTCCAGCACCATTTATTAAAGAGGCTATCTTTCTTCCAGTGAGGTTGTTTGGCCCTTTTGTCAAAGATAAGGTGACCAAGAGTGTTTGGACATGTTTCTGTGTCTTCTGTTCCATTGGTCCTGGGGTCTGGTTTTTTTTTTTTTTTGACAGTGCCATGCATCAACAAATATTTTTGAGCATCTTTTACATGTAACATTATACTGAAAGTTTTGAGGAATACACATAAGAGTTACCCAAAAAAGAAAAGAGCCAGAGTTCCTGCCCTCAAGGGATTTGTTCAGTGAATTAGCATGTATTGACTGAGCCCCTGCTATATACAAGGTTACGTTCTGGAAGTGGGAATAAAATTGTGAGCAAGACAGAGAATCCCTGATGTAGAATTTATATTTTGGTGGGGAAGTAAACAGATGAATTAACCAAGTAACTCCATATAGAGTTAATTGTTTCAGAAGGCAGTCCTGCCCCTGCATTGTTCCCAGGCCTTTTGGTCTTCCCTAGACAAGATCAGAGTTTTTTCACCCCTCATGCTTACCTTAGCCCATCTGTCTCCCACACTGCCACCTGAGTTGTTCCAAAATGCAGCCTTGATCTTATTTTCCTGTGGCTCCTCATTGCCTAGGAAATTGAAAGCCCAATTATTGGTTCCAAGGCCCATTCTGATCTGGCTCTTTCCTCTCCCTGTTTGACCCATCAACCCAGTGGTTTCCTCACACTCTCCTCACAGGTTCCCTTGCAGGAGGGCCGTGCTGTTTCATGCTGCCTTTTATTATTATTATTATTATTATTATTTTAAGAGATGGGAGTCTTACTGTGTTGCTTAGGCTGGCCTTCGAACTTCTGGGCTTGAAACTGATTCTTCTGCCTCAGCCACCTGAATAGTTGGGAATCAGGCATGTGCCACAATGCCTAGCACCTTCTTTTTTAATTGTAAAAAAGATGTATAAGATTTTACCCTCTTATTAACAGATTTTTAAATGTTCAGTATAGTAATTGTACTAATGTACAATTAATTGTACAACTCTAAGCATGTTAACCAGAAGGTATCTAGAACCTTTACATCTTGTATAACCAAAACTTTACACCCAAGTTTCCTGCCTTCTGGACAGAACCTAATTTTCCCTCTACCCGATGTGTACTTGCTCTTCCTACAACTTGCAGGATGCCCTGCAGGTGTCCCTCCCTGAGGCTGTGTCTCATCTCTCTCCCTCCTTACCGTACTCTTAACCTGCTTTGTACTTGTCACTAGTATATTGCATGGGTTGTGCTTCCTGAAATAAATACATTGTCTGCCTGACTCCCACCAAGCCGTGAGCTCCTTTAACACAAAGCCAGTTTTTTGTTCAACTGGTTATTTTCAATGCCTAATCAAGGCCTAATACTTACCTCACTTTGTGTTATTGGTTGTTTTTAGATGGAAAGAGTAGTAATTCCTGTGGCAATATAAGTAGTGAAGTCTGATTAAAGCGCATTAGGAGCATCGAAGAGTCATTAATTCTGACTGGAGTTGAGATTTGAGGGACAGAGGGTCAGAAATGGCATCATGTGAAGGGGGACATTTGACCATGAGCTTGAGGGATTATTGGTGTTTTAAAAGGCACAATGCTGACAAGGATATTACAAAAAAAAATTTTTTTAATGGTGAATCATATCGATGCCATATTGGCAGTGAGAATCCAGTCCCCTGTCTAGAGGCAGTCACTCAGGGTGTTTGTGACTGAATGAATCAGTCTATAAAAGCCTTCCTCAGCTAGCTGCCTGCTCTCACCCCACGCAGTCAAGTAAGTGGAGCCAGCTTCCTTACTTAGGAGCTTAAATGGCTACTGCCCGTGGAGAGGAACTGGTGTTTGTGTGTGTAAGCACTTAAAGACATTAAAGACAGCCACATTAGCATGGATAAAATCAGCCCCATAATGGCCTCAGCCATTAATATCTTTCAACTTTCCTATGTTAGGCACTTTTGAGTAGATGTCACTGGTTTTTACAAATCCCTTGGATTTAGCATGAATAAAAATTACTTGTATCACAAAAATAGATAAAATATTTCTTTTATTTGAAGTAAATTAGGTAAACCATAATTTAATTTATAATTATAATTTAAAGTAAATTAAGTAAACTATAATTTGTTTAAAACTACTGAAAGGAGAATCTGAATTTTATGATAGTAGTATGTTAGAAAGAATTACATACAAAATAAGGATGCTTATTGCTGATTGTATAGCACTTAGATGTATAGTCACAAACCTGGTTTATTTTTGTATGTGGGGGGGGTTCTTTTTTTAAAGTTACAGTAGGCTATAGATGCTTTCCAGCTTTGTGTCTTGCCAATATTCTAAATGCCAGTGTCCACTCTTAAGGAAAACGTTGACTCTGATAATGATTTCTGTAGCAGTTCTATAATACCACCTGTGATAAATTTACCTAACACTTGTATATTTCCTGCATGCTGAGCGTCCATTATCTCATTTAGCCCTCACAACAGTGCTAGAAGTTAGATATATAATCCCATTGTACAGATGATGAGAGAGGTCACATAATTCTGTCCATGATCACAGAGCTAGTGGATATAACGCTGAGCTTTGGATTCTAAAGCCTGTGGTGGACTTCCATGTATGATTAGAGCCCCAGATAAAATACTACAATTCTTTGAACTGAACTCAGAAGATTGGATTCCTGCTGCTTTTCACCTTCCTTGCCATCACTGAGAAGTGATAGTCTTGATTTTAACACCATTTTTTTTTTTTTTTTTTTTTTGCTGAAAGTGGTAATAAAAAATTCTACTTCCAGCCAGTTTCATTCTAAGCCAAACTGGATATTGAAAAAATTAGGAAATTTCTTCTTTTTCATCTAACCAAAAAATAGGATATGATAATGACAAAGCTACCTACCTTAATACTTTCAATTTCTCAAGGTGACCTGACTGCACTCAGTTTATTTAACTTGGGTTTAAAAAAAATCTTTCACATTAATGACTAGAGTAATTTAAAATTTTATAATAGATTTAGTGATTAAAGTGTTGATACTTTTTTAATATTTGAAGAAAAACACGTAATGGGTATGCTGCTTATTTTAGATAAATGCATTTGTTTGAAAATGTGATGATTCTATTTCAAAGGTATTTTAAAACTATCTAGGATTAACCTGCCAAAATTAAGATGATTCATTTCTCAGAGATGTTGGAAAATGTTTACTTGGTTTCACCTTAGTGAATAAAATAGCAAGATTATTGCTGAGTTTTCTAAAGAAGGCATAAAATTAACCTGAAAATAACAGAATCAGAATAAATTATTGCTTGGAAACTAAGTATGTTTAAAGTATCTTTTCTGAATTGTTTTTTGAAATACCCAGTTCGTGCAACTGTAGGGTCAAAAATAAATCAGAGATGCTAGGGTATAGGGTAAGGGGAGGGTTTGGCTGCCAAGGGCCAGCACCAAGGCAATTTTTTTTGGAGTAACCAAACTGTTCTAAATCCTGATTGTGGTGATGGCCGCACAAATCCATATGGGCCTTGAGACTCAGAACTAGATTCCAAAAGAGAATGCTGTACATATGTATCATGGTGGTTGAATGGTAATGTACATTTGTTCAAATGAATTGAATACTGAACAGTGGGTGAATTTTGTTGTAACATGTAAATTATACCTCAATAAAGCTTTTTTTTTTTTTTTTTTTTTAAATCAACCTGTGCTATGCCCTGGATCCTAGAGGCCTGCACGGGGGACACTTTTAGAACACATCTCAGGTTTACCCCCCACCCCACAAAGCAGTTCTGAAAATTAAATATCAAGGGTATGTTTAGTCTCTGTCAAAACAAAGCAAAATCTGTTAGGAGAAAGGATTAAATTGAGACATGCCTTTGTGGACTGGATCTTGCTTAGCATTTATCACTGCATGATGCAGCACACCTAGCATCCTTGTCTGCACAATGGGAGTAGTAATTTCCTATCCTTCTGCCTGCCAGGTTTGTAGTAAAGATTAAATGTACAAGTTCTTTAAAAAAGACAGAGTACTCTTCAAATTAGAAGCTATAGTTTTTAAGGTAAAGCCTTCTGTTGTACCCACTTCTAGTTGATTCTACTCTCAGACATGTCTGAGAGGTGGGTGGGGAGGGTGGATGATGAGTATGAGGCCAGCTTGTTCCAGCCTCTCACTTCCAGCCATTGCCAAATGCAGGACAATCTTGTGTCTCATTCTTACCATCCGGTGAGCATTCTCTGGGCTCTAACTCTACACCAGGTCATGAGTGTCCCATGTTGTGTGGGACACATTGATAATTAAGATGTGTTCCCTATTCTTGCGGACATACACCACTGCGATGCAAGCACAGTGTGAGAACCTTGGGCACAGTGCTAGGGAAACAGAGGTCAGAACAGTTCATTTCAGCTTGGGCCTTTACCAGAGCCATGTCACAAGTGAGTAGTTTGGGAGCCAGTGGCATTCAGGGGTCTGATACACAAGCCACCACCTCTGCAGGATGAGCCTTTTCTCTCCAGCACCATCACATTATTATTGAGCAGTTATTTAGTGCCAGAACCAGAAATAGATTTCCCTTGAACCTGTTGCTGTCTCTTCTGTTCTTTAAGTATCTAATGGGTCATTTTTATATGTCAGGCTGCTAAGAGTATGCTGAGAGTATTTCATACCTGTCTTTCATACAAGTATGAAAGAGTTACTCTCTAAGACAAGATGAAGAGTAAATGGCCTTTTACTGAAATTAAGCACATGATTGAGGTGACCCTGGGATTGGGAAAGCCCAGAGGAGCACTGTTCCACCCTTAGTGTGGGAAGACAGACCAAAGAAACCAGTCTGAGCTAAGCCTGGGTCAGTAGTAGAAATTGGCTAGTGGGAAGAGGAGAAAGCAGGAGGTGAAAGGGTATTAAAAGCACAGAGAAAAGCACGGAGGAGGCAGTGAGGCATGTTTGGACTAGATTTTAAACATTCCTCCCTTATTTTGATGTTCTTATGAATTCAGTTTAATCTAATATGAACATGGGCAGGAGGGCAGAACAGGAGTTTTTTTCCACATCTGATAGATGTGAAAAGAGGAGGCAGTCAGGCATGTCTAGCTCACTGTGGCTAGAAAGGAGGGACTGTAGAGAAAATACTGCAATTTACTGTGTAAGAAGGGGAAATAGGAAGAATCTTTGGTTTAGTCATCCCAGCAGGCTCCCAGTGACCTCTGGGGATAGACGCATAGGTGTACAGGAATTAATGCAGTTTGAAAGAAGACTCTGCTAACCATCCCAGCCTCTTCCCTCAGAATGCAGTTGTGCTCCAAGGCAAGCTCCGTTAAGCTGCCTGCAGACGGTACACTGCTGGCCTCCCCACTGCCCTCGCCACCAAGATCACACAGCCCCTCTAATTGGTTACTGATCTGGCATTTGTTGTGGCTGTACTCTACTGTATTCAGTCGATTCCCGAGGTAATGGAGCCAAATTCTGTATCTTGCGCCTCTTCCCCCACCACTACCCACCACTTCTGCCTCTGCTGCTATTGCTACTGCTGCAACAGGATGGCTCCAAACAAAGACCATCGAAAATTAACTTCACCCCTCCTCTAACAGAAAGACTGCCGAGAGGTGGGAGGAGGGGCATGTTTTCCCTGAAAGCAACTGTAGAGGATACCTGTTACCTTTGTCAAGTCAGATCTCCTGGAACGCAGAGTTCTTCCATGGTCACCTGCAGTCCAGCTGTAGCATAAGGGTAATGTGGATCAAAGAGCTGCTGCTTCCACCCTCATGTCCACGCCTGTGGGGTCCTGTGGGGGCAGCAGGTGGCAGTATGGGAAAGACCATGCTTTGCCTTTTGGATGCCTTTGATACAGCCATTCAATACCTCTCAGCCTCCATGTCCTTAAAATATATATTCTAATGTATATTGCCAGGACAAGGTGAAAATCCATTGCATATGCTGAAACTTAAAGTCAGGGTAAGGAGTAGTATGGGTTTGCTGTTGTTTTTAGAAGGAATTTGGATCCAGAACAATCTGGAATGGGCTGTCAGATGTGGATGTGAAAAAAATTGCTGTTCTGCCCCATGCCTATGTTTGTGTTAGATGAAACTGAATTCATGAGAACATCAAAATAAGAGAGGAATGTTTAAAATCTATAAAAGACTGATACAACTCAACAACAAAACAACCTAATTTTTTAAATGGTCAAAGGAAACTATTTTGCCAAAGAAATTTACAGTTTACAAATGACCATTTGCACATTAGAAGATGCTCACTGATCATTAAGAAATTGTAAATCCAGGCTACATTGAGATACCATGTCACATCCATTAGAGCGTCTGGCTAATAAAAAACAAAAACAAAGCAGAAAATAACCAGTGTTGACTAGGGTATAGAGAAATCAGAACCCTTGTGCCCTGCTGGTGGGAATGTAAAATAGTACAGTGGCTGTTCCTCAAAAAACTAAATATAGAATTACTGTATGATCTAGCAGTTCCCTCCTAGGTATATACCGAAAAAGAATGAAAGTAGGGACTCAAACAAGTACTGTATTTGTACAGCCATATTTATGGTAACTTTATTCACTGTACCTGAAATTAGAAACAATCTAAATGACCATCAGAGGATGAATAGATAGATAAAGTGTGGTACATACGTACAATGGAATATTATTCAGTTTTGAAAAGGAACGAAATTCTGACACATGCTACAACTTAGGTGAACCTGGAAGACGGTATGCTAAATTGAAGTAAGCCAGTCATAAAGGGATAAATGTTATATGAGGTACTAATGTAGTCAAACTCATAGATAAAGAAAATAGAAGAGTGGTTACCAAGGGTGGGGGGAAGAAAGAATAGGTAATTAGTGTTTAACGGGTACAGAGTTTCAGTTAGGAAAGGTGAAAAAGTTCTGTGGATGGATGGTGATAATGGTTGTGCAATAATGTGTATGTACTTAATGCCACAGAACTGTACACTTCAAAAGGGTTTAGAAAAAATAGTTTGAAGGTAAGTATATATGTTTTACTACAATTTAAACAATGGTAATGTTTTTAAAAACAAACATCGAAGACAGTTTTTAAGGCAGGTAGAAGCCTCACATTGGCAGTCCCTAGGCTATGTAGAAGATTAGAACAGCAATTCACCTTCATTGGCTGAGGGCCTAGGATTTATGGGATCCTAAGATTTATGTGCTCCCCAAGCCTTTCTTAGTACCAGCTAGTATAGTTGCTCTTTCCTCTGAATTACTGCCTAGGTGCCTCATAGACCCTCCCCCAACCCCAAGGAGTGGGACAGTGTTGGTGGCCCCACTGGCCTTATTCTCCATGGGGTGTCTGTCCAGCATAGTAATTTTCCATTCCAGTCCTGTTCCAGCATCTGAGCTGGGTTTGGACCTTCTTTCATTGGGGCAGGTGTCCTGGGCCTGTGCCAGCAGCAGCTGATCAACTGCCCCAGAGAGCTGAACACCAGGAGGACATTTCCACATCTTTCCTTGTCCCTCTGTTCTCGGGAGTGACTTACCCTCTGTTCTCTGTAGGTTTTCTTTTCTTCAGCCTGCAGCATTGCTGTGGATCCCACCCTGAGGAAGAAAGCTGAAAAGTTCCAGGCCCACCTGACCAAGAAGTTTCGGTGGGACTTTGCCTCTGAGCCTGAGGACTGTGCCCCGGTGGTGGTGGAGCTCCCCGAGGGCATCGAGACTGGCTAACTCTGCGAACGCATGAGCTGAGACACCCCTTCCCACATGAATGCAGCCCTGGCCTCTGCATTCACCTAGTGTCATCCTGGGACCTTCCAAGGCAGCAGTCCTGCCAGGTTCTACAGAGATGGACCCAGAATTCCTTCCTTCACCAGTAAATAAATTCCTTCATTGCAAAAGAGTCTGTGCCCATCCTGAAAGCACATTTAGGGGTTCTCTCAGCCTGTCCCTGGCTAAGCTGACAAGCTCTCACAGAAGCTCCTGGGAGAGACCTGCCTTAGTAGCACTGTCATTCCTTCTGATGAGAAGTGAAACTGAAAGTCCAAGAGAACTGATCTCTCGTTCTATAGGAGGATTAGAAAACAAGAAACCCTGGATTGCCCTGGGAGTCTGAGATATCAGTGGATGATTTTTTAAAAGTTAAATGTAGGGGCTGGGGATTTAGCTCAGTGGTTAGAGTGCTTGCCTTGCAAGTGCAACGCCCTGAGTTTGATCCCCAGCACCAAAAAAAAAAAAAAGTTAAATATAGGTTCATAGGGGAAATGAGCTGCAGTTTCTGCCTGCCCCTGGTCGAATGGGAGTCTGTGACAGAAAACTTGGGTGTTGAGCCTGGACTGGGAAGTAACAAGGAAGATAGTTGGATCGGGTCAGCTTTAGCTTTCTACCCTAAATCCCATTGTCCTGTCTACAGGCTCCAGTGGTTAATCTCCCAAAATTGGAGCAACCCTTGGCCTCAGGGGTCCTCCTGGTGCTATCACTTACCGTCTATTGCATCCCAAAGCCTCAGACACAGTGGGACTTGGCAGTCCTCCCACATACCCTGATTGCTCACAAGAACTACCATGACTGTTTCTGATGACCTGGAGATACAACAATAAAAAAAAATTCTCGTGCCAAGCAGGCTTGTTAGGCCCTGTCGAAGTTCTGTGCCTTCTGAGCCTTGGAAATGACTTGGTCAGCCTGGATCTTCCCAGCCCTCCTGTGGAACTGTCTGTCATCAGAGTGATGATGCTTCTGGTTTCTCAGGAGTCCTGAGGGCCTGCCTGTTGTGCTGTGTGGGCAGAGTTCCATCTCTAGATGGACATACAGGCCCTCCATGCTGACCTCAGACTGTTAAGCCCTGGTACCGTTGTCTTCCATAGCTGGGGCTCACAGCGGGTTTCTGAATGAGAATCCCTGCTGGTTAAGACTTCGGTTTCTCTTGTTTCTTTGGAGATGTTTTTCCAAGAGCATAATATACATTAAAGTCTTTGAATTGAGACTAATCGCCTTGTGTGAGTCTCTTGTAGTTAATGTGTCCAGTTTTCTGAGCCAGGCCACTGTCCATTTACACACATCTCTGGAGAGCACCCAGGAGATCCTGCCTAGCCGTGCAGTCTCTGGAGGAGGCAGGCAGCCAGCATTGCCTATTCCCTGTGAAGCATTGGAGACAGGCACACCCTTTAACTTTATAATAACCTGAAGTTTCACCTTATGTGAATTTGTCATTCTTTTCCTGCCCAAAGCCCACTCATGAGAACTACCTGGGGAGCTTCTTAAACACGCAAACTCTAAGGAATGAAGTCCCGATAACGTGCCACCATAAGGACAAATGTTGAATGCAGTGTGCCAGGTGAGGAGGCCAAACTGTCCCACTAACGTGTAATGTCTGAGTGTACAAATCCTAGAGATGGAAAGTGGATCAGTGGTTAGCAGAGCATGACAGTAGGGAATGTGAAGTGACTGCTCATGGATCCAAAGTTTGTTTTGGGGATGATGAAAATTTCCTGGAGTTAGATGGTGATGGTTCTAATGACCTTGTGGACACTGAAAGTGTACACTAAAATGGTGACTGTTATGATGTGTAAGTTGTATCTCAATAATAATTTCTGTAAGTGCAGATTCTCATTTCACCTGGCAGGGTTTCAGAGGTAGTAGGTCTGGGTAGGGCCTTGGTTCTGAGGCACACTCAGTTCCGAGTGACATGTCTGAGTAGTAACAGCATTGTGCTTAGTACCTAGAGCACTGTTGAGACAGAGTTTGTCTCCTGCTGGCATTGTCAAGACAGCACTTGGAAGTTGGGTCATGTGACCTCATTCCCCGAGCTTGTCAGTGTTTCCCAGACACCACCCCCACCATACACATACACTGAAACAGGGGTTAAATAACTGGCTACTGTTGACTAAGTGCTGTTTTGTTAGTTCATCCTTGCAATGGTATGTGGGTAAATCTAGCTTTAATCATTTTGCCAGGATCACACAACTCATGTATTGAGGACTAGAATCAAGTCCACGTCCCCTGGTGTCCATAGCCCACTTTACCACTGCATCCACAGCTACAGTTCACGCCTGTGCTGCCCTCGAATGCTGTCCTCCCCACCCTGCTCCTCAGGTCTAGCCTTGGCTTTCCTGACAGCCAGTTGTGTGACATTGGGCAAACCACTGTGTTCTCTCTGCCTCAGTGTCTTTATGTAAAACAGACCCAGCGTGGATTTAAGGTTTCCGATTCAGCGTTTTCAGGCTCCCTCAGGTATTTAAAAGTTGACCCTAGCGTTATTCGAATTCTTTTCTAAAAGGATACTATATTTTAGTTGTGGCGAACCTATGGCATGTGCTGCAGTGGGCTGTTTGTATCCCTGAAAGCTCTAAAAGGTTCACCGTTACTGCTTGCTATATTTATACAAAACAATATGGTTGAGCTAGAAAAAAAAGGTCTCTTTTGTTTGAAGCTAGAGTGATATCAACTTTAGGTCTTCTGCATGTCCCACTTGGCAGTCCTCTGTGTGTCTTTGATGAATTAAAAATGTGAAAACAAATTAATTATTACTTAATACTTGCAGTATTTTTGGAAGGCAGGAGCCTTCGAAACAGAATCATTGGTGTGACTGATCTCTAAGCTCTTTTCCAGTTTTAATGCCTCTGAAAGTGAAGCTATTTGGCAGGACCTGACCTGATTTTAAAATCACCTCAAATGCAGGTCTCCTGGGGTCTGGCTCTTATTTGCAAGGCTGGTTTATCCTATTAACAGAATCAGCAGAAGTAGTGACTTTCTAGCCCCTTCCACTGTCCCCAGGACAAAGCTTTGCTGCTTCAAGCCTCGTTTCATCTAATTTCTCGTCCCTTGAGCAGCGGAGAAGTCCCCCACTGTTGATTGCCTCTTACCACCAGTAATTATTTCCCTAACATCATTCCTTGTAAATATTATTTAACATTCCCAGGGCACCATGACATGCTGGTCTCTCCAGCTAATCAGACTTTGGCTTGACCAAGATACCATCCCTTGCTGAAACGGCCTAGAAATACAGAGTGAATGTGTGGTCAAAGCCAACACTGAGTCACATTGCCAAATACAAAGCAGAACAGAATAGGATTGTTCACATGAACAACCCAGGAATCCTTGGAGCGTGTGGGGCCCTGCAATTGTGTAAACCCACTTTTGTCTCCGTCCCCTGCTGAACACCATGATGCTTCCTCACCTCAGATTCTATGTATCTTGCCCAAACAAGCTTGGTTTTCATTAAACCTGTCTAGACCTTTCTATCTCCAGAATATCCACTGTCTCAGGTTCTGGTTCATTCTCCTTCAGACTGGGCTCCTCAAAAGAGGCCTGGCCTTCCTGCTGCGATGAGGAATAAGCTAGAATTAAATTCAGCTGCTTGCTGCTGGGGGTTAGGGTATGCTTATTGGCTTGAATCCATGTTCAGCTCTGTCCTCTGCCTGCCAGCCAGCCCTGCTGTCTATCCTGGATCTGGTGGTCCCCCTGTGTTGACTGACTAGATTTTTCTGGACAACAGGTCCTGAGAGTGTTTAGGCTGTCTTGTTAAGCTGCTTGGTGAGAGGAAGGTAGAGTCAGGGCTTCTCTGTGGAGCTGTCCAGTGTTCAATAAGAAAGAAACTGTACAGTTCCTTTTCTCTTGGATTTTTTGTCCAGCTTCTTCCCATGTTCTTCCATTTCCTTTCTGCCCACTTCCTCGAATGTGTGCTTGGCTCAAGTTTGGACTCATTGTAAGGGGATGCTGACAGACAAGTTGCGTCTTAAGAATGACCTGTAAGGAGCAGCTGGAAAATTACACATCCACTTCCACCATGGAGTTTTCACGGACTAAGGATCGGTTGGAGGTAACACATTGGGGGCCCCCTCACTGCTGGGCATCGTGTAGGGTCCTTTTCTTGATGCATTCAATCTGGAGCATCAGCTCTTCAGGAAGGATTTTATTTTCATACAGACTAGGGAGCCATGGCTCAGAGAAGTGAAGGGACTTCCTCTCGGAGTCTGAGTGTCCAACTCTGCCCTTGCCACAGTATGGCAGTCTTCAATAAGGACAGTTATATAATCTGTGATAATTGCCAGTGGACCCGAGGCTGCCAGTCTGACAGCTGCCAGTGTCTGTCATTTGCAGGGGTGGCAGGCAGACCTCCCAGCCTCTTGAATCATGACAACTTGCTCATGTTTTGGCCCAGCCCCTCTGTCCATATCTGTGGGTAAATTAGACTGACCTGGTTTGAGGAGTAGTGGCACCTGGCTGTGCGTTGCTTGTAGATGGGAGGAAAGGGACAGCATCTGACCCAGAGGATGCCTCTGCCTTCCTTCCTGTGGGCCTCTGGGGCCGCTGAGGAGTTCCCTAGGCAGGAAAGCACCAGAGTGGAGGCTTCTTTCCTCTCACCTGTTCCTGTCCTACCAGAGTTCCTGTTGAGTTTTACAAAAGTCTTCAGAGAAAGATGTTGCCAGATGTAAGACCTCTTGAGGGACTGATCTAATGACTGGCATCCTCTGCATAGGCCTTTGCCTTCTCTGTGGGTCAGTAAGCCAAACAACTATCTTCCAAGTGGAGCAGTGTAAAGGTAGGGAACAGGCTGTGAGGATAAGGGGAGGTCTTGGGTACATTTCGAATGAAGAAGGCTGTATCATTGTTCATTTCCCTTTTGGAAATTGTCTGTTCATGTCATTTTTTTGTTGGGGACTTTATGTGTTTTTTGAAAATAGGCATTCATCTTATCATAAGTATCTTCATATTATAAATATTTCCCCCAGTTTGCCATTTGCTTTTTAGTTTCATGATGTTTGGAGATGTATGCTTGACGTTTTAATGTCACATATGGTAAGGATTTCTTTATCTGATTTTTTTCCTTTGCTTTAATGCTTAAAAGTCCATTCCTGTCTCAAGACAAAATGTATATTAACCTATATTTTGTTCTAGTTTTTCCCAGTGTTACTCTTTTTCATTTTGTATTTTGCCATAGTTTCCTGAGCTCTGCTTAATTCAGCCCCACTGCTACCTCTTATACCTCACATCTGGTCTTGATTTTGCCTCTCCACATTTTAAGTCCAAATGTGCGGCTTCACACCTCCATCCTTGTCCTTCCTGTGCGGCTTCACACCTCCATCCTTGTCCTTCCTGTGGCCACTAAGGGCTTCTCACAAGCCTCCCTGATTCCCTCATGGCATTTACAGCCAAACTGCACATGGCTGGCCCTTGGGAAGACAGTCTTACGGTGTGTTTTTCCTACTCCTGCTCAGGGGCTAGGATCATTTGCTCATGATTCTTACCCTCCCACACACTGGCTCCAAGCAGGGCTAAGTGCATAAATACCGTATTGATTGGGAGATTTCCTCTTCCTTTCTGTATTAGTTACCTTTCTAGAGTCAGTGGTTTGAAAGAGAGCAGGTTTAGTACAGGACATTTACAAGTTACAACATTCACCCATAAGCTAAATGCAGGAAGAGTGCCGAATGTCTGTCTATCACTGGAGACCCGAAGGATCCAATCAAGGTCTGGGAGCCCACAGCAATGTCCCATGTACATCCGTGTCTGTACTAAAAGGCTGAAGAGTCTATACTGGAACCAGGATACAATACTTGGCAGCAAAAATTAAGACCAGAGCTCCCCTGAAGCAAACACTGGCTATCCTCAACGACAGCAAGGCCCCGGGCTCCTTCTGCAAGGAGAACAGGCAAGTTCCCTTCTGGAGAAGCAGCTGCAACAGAGCTTCTCCTAGGAAACAGCTGGCCGCTATCTTCGGCTCCCGTTCTCCTTACATTGTGTTGGCAGCAATCCTCAAGTGGATCCTCTATGCCCAGAACCACACCAACTCAGTCCAGCTGGACATTCCTGCTCAAGCTGACCACAATAAGAAGTCCACCACACTCTCCAAGGGTCTGTGCTAACAGCCTTTGGAGCGGCCTGTGGTGGTTATTTCAGACTGCACAGCTCATTTTAGTTCACCTGTCTTCTCTTATCTGGGCTCCTTTGCTTTGAGGAAGACAGCAAGACTTTTCTGCTCCATGTCATCCTCAGTGGGAGTACTGGTCGCAGTACCTCACCCCATCCTACCACCCACAGGGATAGGCAGGTGATTGCAGTGAGGCCAATTGGCACTTTCCTGGGATGCTTCTTTCAGAAGGTGCCAAAGGATACCACTTTCTTTTGGAGTTACACTCTAGAATACTCTCAGTTGGACGTAATAGGGCTCATCATCCCATCAGAGAAAACCCTGTTCTGGAATTGAGGATGAGGGCAACACAAAAGGAAGCTGAGCTGAGAGATGAGAGCAAGAGCTGACAACATTGCTGGAGCACCTGGGTTCAGCCCTGCCTGCAGCCCACAATCCCCATGCTTCCTCCATGAGCCAATACAGTATCTTTTAATGTAAGTCCTTTTGTAACAGGTTTTTACCACTGCAGACAAAAAGAATCCAGCTTAATTCACTCCTGCATCGGAAGAGTTTGGTCTTCATTGTCTGCCCATTTGCGAACTCCTAAGATGTCAGATTTGTAGGGGGACTTAAGAACCAGTTTCATATTGCACTTGATGAAACCAAGATCCCAGGAAGGAAAAGAACTTGCCCAGGGCCACATGCTGAGGTTTTTTTTTTTTTTTTTTTCCTTACCCAAAGGGAAAAAGGGCTTGGACTCACTTGCCAGCAAGTTGGACAGTAAAATGGGCCTCAGCCCTGGTACTGGAGTGCTTAGTGGCTATTGATCTGTTGTTTTTGGATATGCTACTCAGGATTGCTGCTGTCACATGTATGTGTGTGCAGCCAAGGGAGAACCCCAGCACTGGGCCTGAGCAAGGTAAGGAGGCACCAGAGCTGCTGCTGCTGCTCCTCCTGCCTCGTTAGCTGCTGTTGGGGGAGGATGGTGCAATCCAGACCACAGCTGGCACTTGCTGGACATGCACCACATCCCAGGCAGCAGGTTAAACAGCAGCAGTAGCTTTACCTAAATTCACTCTTTGAAGCCTTGTAGTATCCATATGAAGTAGGTCCTGTGTGAACCCCCATTTACCAGTAACAAAGCAGGCCCTGAGAACTTATGGACCTTTCCAGTGGTCACACTGCAGTTGAGCTACACACTTGGACTAACCCAGGCCAGCATGACTCCAGAGCCCAAGGGCTTAACCCTTGTACCAGGGGAGGTGAACTCAGATATCAAGAAGGGCTAGGCAGGCTCTGTGGATGAGTGGAAAGACCCATGAGGTCCAAGGGCATCCATGTCTCTGCTCCCCACTTTGCCTGGGGCAGTCCAATTCAAGGCAGATTCCTTAGAGCTTTTAAGAGAAGCCAGAAATCTGAGTTTTTTTGTGAAACTTCTCTATTTTTAAGTGTTGGCAACAAATTCAGGTTTTTTAAAACAACACTGTGCAAGCCAACCAAAGCCATATTTGCAAGCCAGTGGATTGCAAATTTTTTGCTTTACTATATTCTTTCTGTGGCTGGAGGAAGATGCTTGCATCCATGGGAGTCTCTGTCCAGCCCCCAGCAGGACTGACCTGTCTGGAAATGACTGGGATCCTACCCCTGCCCAGCCATGACATGTGTTCGTTTCCGAGTGTGTCTTAAAGGCTTGACAACAGAGTAGGGGGCAGGGCAGGGGTGGCAAGGTAGTGATGAGAGAAAAGAGAAAGACTTGTTATCCAGCCCCAAAGATGAGGCAATTGAGACCCAGCAAGGCCGTATAAATGGCTCAGTGCCCCGAAGACTTAAAGAGATGCTGGGATTAGATGCTAGGCCTTCCTAAAGCGTAGGTGTGGTCCTCTTACCACACACTACCCTGCTGATTTTCATCTGGCTGGGTAGAGGGAATGACTAGAGCAGCCAGGATGTAGCAGGGACCAGCCTTGTCCCTGGTAAATAGTGTCAGGGAAGTCACTGGACCTCTCTGAATTTCGGTTCCTCCTCTGCACAGTGGGGGTTGTAGTCAGCTCTCAGAATAAGTGTGAAGAGCCGGTTATGTATGGAAAATGAAATGCCTGGAACACTGTAGGCCAGGACTGTCTTCCTTTCCTTCCATCTATCTAGGAGCAGCTGAGAGGCCAGGAAGGCAGGGCCGGCCTTGCTCAGCCTGGCACTTGGAGTTCAGTCCTTCATGCTTCCTTCAGCATTCAGAGATGCTGTCTTCCTCATCCTGCAGTGAACACCAACTTGGCAGTCTGTGACACGAGACTAAGTGGAAGGGCTCAGGGAGCTGCCCGGCACGGGGCTGTGCGACAGAAGCCGAAGCAAGATTACAGAGCCAGCTCACTTGATGGCCTCTGGGGGCAGTGCAGGGCCACAGCGCATGGTGTAGATTTTTGCTCAGAAAGAGGATCTACTTGTTTTCTGCCTCCCAGGTGGCACACAGGGATCTCAAGGGCCACTTGGGGCAGCTTGCAGGCTCTGGGGCTTACAGGACTCTGACACCAAGAGAACTCTCATGAATCTGTGACCTAGGCAGAGTGTTTCCTGGCACACGGACTACTGCAGCTGTCTCAGCCATGGGCAACTGCAGGAAGCTGCATCTGAAAGACAACCTTTTTGTCCTGATACAGATCAAATGCTCTAGGCTTAGAGTAGGGAGGACACAGGTCCAGTGAGGACACAGTCTTCACCTGAGGCCACCCAGCATGTTTGGGCCAGGGACAGAGCCCAAGCTATCCTGTGAGCAGGACGGTACTGCTACTTCAAGCCTCTTCCAGCCTGGAGTATGCCTCTGGGGGCCGGGCGGGGATGAGAATGCTCAGTGGGCAGGTATCCCTGCCCCTCATTGGAACTGGCCCAAGCTCAAGTCCGTGTGCAGGACCCAGAACCTCCAGCATGCTCCCATCTGGAAACTGCAGCTCTACAAGCATGTGGTGGGCCTTGAGCCAGCTAGGACCCCTGGCACTCACCCTTTCCATCTATAAAGGGGCTCAGTTTTCTCCTCTGTAAAACAGAGGTATTGTTTCTGATGGGTAAGAGCTGCATGCTCCCCACCTCCAGGGACAGCTGAGCTCCTTGCAGCCTCTTTGGTTTGATACACACTGGACCAGGACCTGTGTGCCAGGAAGCACTGAGTTCTGATGACAAACACACCTTCAGCACTGCTGGGCCTGCCCAGTACTGCTGGGGAGGCAGTGGGGCTTGAGAACAGGGGGTCATGCTCGCCTCATCTCTGGGTCACCAGCCCTCAGCACTGGGCCTGGCACAAAGGAAAATGAGTGAATGAACAGGTGACTAGATGAATAATATCTTAATAGCAGTTCCCATTAGGCCCTTCTGTGTGCCAAGCTCTTAGCACACATCATTCTTCATCTTGGTGATAGGCCTGTGCTGTGGAGGAAACCACACCTCTCCCTGTCATCTGTTCACCTGCATGCACAGTCTTTTCTCCAGGCTGTGGTTCCCAACACTCCTCAGGGCCCAAGGTTGCCAGCAACATCCTGACCCAGGCCTAGCCAGAGCAGCCACGCCCACGCTTCCCCAGGATCCTCAGGCATCAGCCACCTTCCCCAGTGTCCTTTGCCTGGAAGGCACTGGGGACTCCATTAACACAGCCGGGAGATTGGTCCCCACAGAGTGGTCCTACCTTGGCCTCCCCGTGTCTGTTCAGGGTTCCCACAAGGTTTTATACCGAACTTCATGGGCCTCAGAGGGCAAGGTTGAGACCAGTGGGGTGAAGTCATGGGAGTAGATCTGAAGATTTAATATGAAGTGAAATTTATAGTCAATTTGCCAGTAATGGAATGGGCTCTTTGCAAACAATGAGTTCCACTAAGAGACTAACAGACAACAACTAAGAGATTCATTATGTGACTATGAAGTTCTTTTCTTGTTCCTAGACCACAAATCTCCTTTCTAGGATTTTTTTCCCCAAATCACCTCCTAAGACACACATAGGCATTAGCAAACCTAATTTAGGGCAGAGGAAAGGGGAGTCCAGAGGCTGAAAGCAAGTTGTGTGTGAACACACAGCTAGGTTCAGGACCAGGACCCTGGAACTCAGCCGCCTTCTTGGAGAGGCTTCACCCAGCCAAGGCTAGTGTGAGACCTTAATCCAGCCCAAGAGGCTCCCATGATGGTCCTGGGTGGTAGGTGGGTGTGGAAGCCAGGCAAAGAGACTGGTGTAGGAACTGGGAGCTGCAGCTTCAACTGGACAAAGTGCAGGGACAACCACGTGGCAGGGTCGGGCAAATTTGCAGGGCCCAACCATTGCCCTGGGACACTGAGGCCAGGAGTATGCAGTGGAGCCCTCTGCCCCTGCATTCCTCTCACAGGCTCCACAAAGCTCACACTCAGTCTCCCTCACCTACTCCCAGAGAGACAGCAGCACACACACAAGCAGCCACAACCAGCACCCACATCCAAATGGCTCACACACATCTGATGCGCACGCATATGTCATTTGGAGTCACCCACACAGAGACACAGATACATATCCTCCCAGAGCCACACAGACACACATACTCACAGGCACAAACACAGGCCCCACCTGCTTGTGAACCTACCCTGGGTGGCTTTGCTAGGTCAGTCTCCTTGTTCTGGGAGCCCTGACTGTCTGGAAGCCATTTCCTGTCTCTCTCCATGACTGACCTTGCAGCAAGACTGCAGTTTGCAAGGTGGGGCACCCGGTTCAGCAGGGCTTTGGAGTCAACTAATCCAGGCTCAAGTGTTTTCTTTTTGTTTGTTTGTTTTGTTTCCAGTATGGGGATGGAACCCAGGGTCTTGCACATGCTAGGCAACTGCTGTGCCACTGGAACTATATTCCCACGCCCTTTTAAATTTTATTTTGATAAGGTCTCACTAAATTTCACAGACTGGCCTCTAAGTTACAATCCTCCTGCCTCAGCTTCCCGAGCATCTGGAATGACAAGCATGTATCACTGAACTTGGGCTCAGATTTTAGCCATAACACCTGTTAGCTCTGTGACCTTGGTAAGCTACTGGACATCAGTGAGCCTCAGCTTTGTTATCTCAAAATATGTATAAACATAGCAGCAGCCCCACTGCAGCCAGTCATTTCTGCAGCCCCCAGGCATTTAGTAGGTGTTCAGTAAATGGAGACAGTTGCTCTTGGTTGGAGCAAGGGACGAGATGACAAATGGCCACTCGCAGAAGCCTGGCATGTAGTAAGCTCACCGTATTTGTGAGCCATCCTTTTCACGTCTGCTTCAGGAGAATACCTGCCATCTGAACCTCACTTTTGGGAACTCAAGATTGCAGGCCTCTGTATTCACTTTGGTGAAGAGAGTCCCCGGATCACTGGGGAAGGCCAGGCTCAGCCAGATAGTCTTTGGTATTAAATAGTGAGCTAGAGCTGGCCTAAAATATTAGAAATTTAATACTGCTGCAATCTAGAACCACAGACTACAAAAGCCACAGGTTCTTGCCTGGCTGCTTTAGACCCTCAAAGACCTAAAAGCACAAATCTCAGAATCTTAAAAGCGGACTCGGAGCCATCTGGCCCAGAGGCCCTGCTCCTGAGATAGAATTCCACCCCTGGAGCCTCAGAATGGCAGGAGAATTTTGAGTCCATCTGCTCCTGTCTGACAGAAGAGAAAACAGCCTCAGAGAGGGTGAGTGCTGGTGTGAGATTGCACAGCAAATCAGAGGAAGCATTGAGACCAAACTGCTAGTCCTAGCCTTACACTTAGCTTCCCTGCGGAGGACTGGAGGAAATGGAGAGAGGCAGAGAAGGAAATATTGGGCCAAAACAAAGATTTTCTGGAGAACTGTTTTTGAAAAATCAAACCAAAAAGAAAAATGGAAAAAGTGCTGGCTTCCCCTTATTTTCTGCCTGTCTTCCTCTGGGCACTTACTTTCCACAGCTCTCAGCAGCCTTCAGCTCTGCTCACAAGCTGCTTCCAGCCACCCACGGGCTTCCTAAAACGTCTCTGCAAGCTAATTCCAGAGGGTGAATGGCAGAGAGCGCCCTCAGGGAGGGGTGCTTTCTTCGCTGGAGCAGGCGCAGGGAATCTATGCCACATGGAGTTGGCTGTCCCCAGTCCCAACCCCTGCAGCCTCTGGCTTCCTCAGCCAGGAGGGTACTCTGGGGTCCAGCTCAACCTCTTACCACTTGACTTCTCACGTTATTTTTCCTTCTTAGAGTAATAATTTTTAGGAGCTGGGGTTGTGGCTCAGTGGCACAGCAGTTGAGTAGCCTATATTAGGCCCTTGATTGGATTCCCCAGCACTACAAAAAATAAAAATAAAAAACAATGTAACAATTTATCATAATATTTTAATAAAACAATCAGGGAAGTATAAAGAAGAAAATTAAGGTCACCTGTAATCAACTCTTAAATAAAACAACCATCTAAATATCTAAACATCTGTCTTTCCAGACTTTGGACCAAGCACATATTGTAGACATGCAGGGTAACTCAATACATCATGTTCCAAAAGCTGTTTTTCCTTCCAATCATATATTCATATACATTTTTCCTAATTAACAACTGTACTTCTACAACATAATTTTTAGTGGCTGCATGTTATCCTACACTTTGTTCAACCAATCTTCATTGCTAAAAATTTTAGCATGAGCCCATTTTTGCCTAGCGAGCAACAGTGTATCATTTATTCCTGTAGTTACATTTTTGTGGTCATCCTCAATATTTCCTTAGGACAATTTCCTGGAATTTAAATTCTTAGTCAAAGGGTTTGCACTTTTTTTTAAAAGATAAAATATAAAACTATCTTACTTTTCTCTGTATAATAATTAAGTAATAAATCAAAATTAGCCATGTATGTTGGTGTACATCTGTTGTCCCACCTACTTGGGAGGTTGAGTAAAGAGGATCACTTTTAGCCAAGAGTTCAAGATTAATGTGAGCAACGTAATGGAACTGAATCAAAGAGAAGAGAGAGAGAGAGAGACAGAGAGAGAGAGATTAGTGTATCCAGACAAGGAAAAGTAAAGAGAAAATCCCTAAGTTTTTCCAAATCTTAATACCAAGGTATGTTTAAGACTTTTTCTCTAAAGCATCTAGGCCTTTCATATGTGCATTTGTGTGTGTGTGTGTGTGTGTGTGTGTGCGCGTGTATGTACATAATGGGATTAACTTTGAATATGCTGATGTCAGTAGATTTGCATTCACATCACTTTTACCAACCACATAGTATTTCACTGTATGTTTGTCCTTGGGATAACCACTCTACTATTTTGGGGAACTAGATTTCTAATTTTGCTTAAGTATAAATAGGTGTCTAATAAAGGTTCTTGGAGAAGCATCTTTGCTTCTTGACCACTCCCATTATTAGGCTCCATAGTAGTAGCCTTGCTGGATCAAGGGTTTTCGCTCACTGAGCTGCCTCCTAAGCCTGTTTTATTTTTTATTTTGAGACAGGGTCTCGCTAAGTCACTAAGTTGCCCAGGCTGGGCTTGAACTTGTGACCCTCCTGCCTCAAGTTCCCAGAATGCTGGAATTGCAAGCATGTGTCAAGGGATTTTCTGATGTTGATATCACATCATGTCTGACTGCAAGTCTAAACACTGAGCTGGCAGAGGCTCAGCCAAGCTCCACAGATGTCTAGGAAGGCCCTGCAGTCTGTGGAACTAGGCAGGGAGTGTGTGTCAAGTCTCTGGCTCTCCAGGTTAACTGAGTAGAGCAAGGTCTAGGCCTTGAATAGGGCCTGTGCCCAGAAAGTTGCATCTGTTCTTGCAGCTCCTCCCAGAAAGCCAGTCTCAAACCATTTTCGCAGAAGCTGAGCACACACACCAGTTGTTACTGGCTCTCCCTAGTGCACGTCCTAAATGTCTGGACATAGCGTGGACCCACCCCATGCCTGCAAATCCCCACTTGCCTGAGATCACGGGCATCCTGGGGAGGCATGGAATGGGTTACTGAAGTCTCACTGTTCTCGGGAGGGGAAAGGCACAGCTAGGACATGGCCAGGGAAGTTGGAGCCCCAAGACTGTAGAGCAGGTATGAGCTGCTGGCTGTCTTGGGCACAAGGAGCCCTGGCTGCAGGTCTCAGAGGCACAAAAAGAAGCTGAGCACCAGAGCAAATGAGGGGCAGCCTGGAGAGCAAAGAATGAGGCGGCCAATTTAGAAGGCTGTGCCACATGCTGAGGTGCTTGTAGCAGGAACAGCTGAAACAGAACAAACCCAGAAGACATGTGGCAGAAGGCCTGCCTGGAGCTTGCTAGGGTGCTGGTAGCCAGGCCGGCCTGGGACTGTGTTGCCCCAAGAGCGCCTCTCCATCCTTCACTGCACTGCCCTGTTCTCTGAGTCTTGCTGCATTCAGACCTAGGAGAGGAAAGATTCAGCTGAGGGAAAGGAGAGAACTAGGAGCACTAGGAGAGAGAGGGGAAGAGGAGCCACTCAAGAGAGGAGGCTCTGCCATCAGGCCTCTTGACAAAGACACCCCCACCCTGATGTCAACACAGAAGTAGCTGTGTAAGAGACCTTCAAGCTGGGAGAGCTGGTCCCAGGCAGCACCAGGTCATCCCTGGATGCTACAGCCCTTTGCAGTTTTCCCATTGCCCTCACATTCCTGGTCTGGGCAGGTCAAGCTCAAGGACAATCGCAGTCTACATACACATGCAGGTGTATCCAACAATGAGGACACCAAACAGATCTTGATGCTAGCTAGAGATGAGGACCCTACATTAGGTTCAGGCATTTCTGTTCCTTAACTCTTGCTCCTCACTGACTTCTTGAATTTATTAATCTGTTCTGGAGTACAATCAAGCCAATCTATGTGAAATAAGGGGATGTTGTTGAGGATGGAAGCCACTCAAAGTACTTCCATGTTCTGTAGGCAGCTGCCCAGGGAGACACCTCTTTGAGCAATTACTCTACTCATCCTTGCCCCCACGTTCGTCCCTTTTTGTCACTTGATTCAGGTGGGATTCACTATGCTGTGGCCCCTCTCCTTTCCTCACTGTGTTCCAGGGCTATTGGGAGTGGAGGAGAAATGGCAGGGTGATGGTGTGCTTCCCTCACAGACACCTGTCTGAGCCCAAGCATGATTGATGAGGCAGGGTGGGCAGTGACTTGTGAGTTGTAGGCCACCCCCTGTCCCGGTGATACGGAGGGGAGAGAGGTTTGGAGAAAGGATGGAGGGACACCTGTGGCCTCTTCAGTTCAGTAAGAGAGAGTGGCACAGAGAGCAGAGCTCTTGCCTGGATGGTCTAATAATAAAAATATTAACAACTAACATTTAAGAGAGCACAATACATGCCTGCTAGGGTCTAAATACTGAAATGCAGTATCTCACTTCTGGTCATAGGAGGTGGGTGCCATTTTTCTCCCCATTTTATAGATGGAGAAAATGAGGTCCAGAGAGGTTAAGTAGCTGGCTTAAGATCTCATAGCCAGCAGGTGGCAGAGCTGGATTTAGAGCCCATGATTGTCACATGGAGCCACACTAGAATCAGACTTTATATCATCCAGTTTTGCCAAGCCATCCTTGGCTTCCCTAAGCCTTTCCTTCTATAGCCTGGACTCAGACACCCATCTCCTATCTGGGCTGGAAGAGGAAGTCAGTAAGCCTCTGTCTCTGTCCAGGGAGAATCACTCTCTGACAGCAGCGTTCCTAGTAGCCTTTGTGCCTACAATAATTGCTTGCAACATGAATAGCTGCTCAGTGAAGATTTGCTGAGTGAATGGACAACAGGTGCCCTGTGCAAAAGAGGCTAGTATGACTGAGTGGTGACATAGCAGTATGTAGTCCAGTTAAGAGAGTGACCTGGTGCATCTCCCCCCACCCCCTTGTGACTCTGGACTAGTCACTATGTGCCTCTAGGCTTTACTTTCCCCACCTGTGAAAGATGTGGGAGGTGCCTTCCTCCAACTGTGGCACATTGAGTAAACACTCTGGCTACTCACCTGCTGTTATTATCTCACCCAAGGACACTATCAGGATTTGACCCTGGGTCTAGCCAAATGTAGTTCTCTCCCTGCTCCATCTCTCTAAATGCTTCCAAGGGCCTGCTGTGGTGCCAGCCTGATCTCCTTTGGCCCGTATTAGGAAAAAGATCCCAGCTCCAGGCCCAGCCCCAGCTTCAGGGACTGCTGTTCTTAGTCCCCGCCCAAATCACTCATCTCCAGGCATTTTCCCTCCTAAACTTGCTCTGTGTCTCCATAGGAACTGGGGGGGAGGGGGTTGCAAGAGGGGGGATGGGAAAGGTCCTCCCCCACAGAAGGGAACTTCATTGGGGGTGTTTGGGAGTGGCTGGCAGTGCATGGAGGAGCTCTCTCCACTGCTCCCCTTCTCTCCTCCCAGACCCCTCCTTGAACAGCATGTTCCTCCGACCGTTATTTTTAATGCATTTATCCTGCCTCTTAATTTATCCCGCATTGTGATCAGATTTAGCCAAGAGCGCGCAGCACACTGGGCCTGCCTGCATATTCATGAGCCAGTTCATTCATGTTGCCCAGAGAATCCTGGGTGGGTAGCAGTGGGCAGGGGCCTGGGTCTGTGTATTTCACCTGCAGCGAGGGTGAACCGGGCCCAGAGGTCAAGGGCCCAGGTTAAAACCAGGCAGGTAGTATTCTTAGGGAGATCTTGTCCCATGAGGGAGAAGAGCCCAGGATGGGGAGTGGTCAGGCCTTCAGATGAGGCCAGATCAAATGCTGTGGAAGTCTGGAAGGTGAGAAAGTGACCCCAGCTGGGCATCAAGGAAGGCTTTCTGCAGGAGGCAGAATTCGGTCTGAACCTTGAAAATGTGGCTATAGGAAGATAGGATTCAATAGAATGGGCATTTGGGGTCTTAGGGATAGCAAAAACAGAGAACTAGTGATGGGAACTCAACATAGAAGGTGTTGGCCAACTGAGAGTGGGAGATCTATGAGCTCCAAGTGGAAGGGTCACAACTTACTTCAACCATCTAGAGGCAGGGAGTCAAAGGAGCCTCATCTGTCCCTCACATCCATGAGTGCACACAGAGGTCGCATATTAGCTTGCTGGAGAAAAGAGAAGAGTGCCTGCCCTGGGTTTCCTGATTAATCTATAATTAAATCAGAATAGTCTCCATGGAGCCACGTTGTCATCAGAGAGCTGGTGAGGGCAAACAGTGATTTCTCTGCTCACCTAGAGGCTTGCCAGGTGGATGCAGCCCAGGGCCAGATTGGTGGCCTTCAAGGGCAAAGGGCAGGCATAGGAGGCCAGGACTTCAGCCAGGAAGAAAATCAGCAGCTCATACTTGGCCATTTACTGACTGTTTTCATCACTGTCTTGGTTAATCCTCATGATAATACTGTGCATGTGGGAGGGTATGACTATTTACTCCAATTTTACAGATGGAGAAACTGGTGCAGAGAGGAAAGGGTTTAGTGGTCCGTTTAAGCATGTAGGTTTTGGAATCCGAACATCTTGAGTACAAAATTCCCATATGTGCCACTTGCCAGTGACCTCAGGCAGATTACTTACCTTCTCTGTGCCTCAGTTTCTTCATCTGTAGATTGAGTTCTAAACTCTATGACTTTAAATTACTGCTGTAAGGATTGAGACAATTCACACAAAGAACTTAGCACAGTGCTTGGTGCTTGGCAAGTGCTCATCAAATGTCATGACTTACTGTTACACTTTGAGATAATTTTATTTCTTCTCTGTCTTTCTTATTAGACTGTGGGCTCCATGAGGACAGGGACCATGTCTGGTTTATAGCTGTGACCCTACTCCCTGTTGCTAGTGTTCATAAATTATTATCTGAAATAGCATTTGGAAAGGTGAAAGTGCTGAGTAAATATTAGCTATTATTTTCTCTATGTGTGTTCTGGTCTTGTTCTAACAAGAATTCAAGAGCAAGTATTGTCTCCATTATCTTTGTCATTATCACTGTTATGTTAATGTCGATCCTATTATTCAGAGCTGGTCTTTCCTTAAATGGGCTTAGGGTGAATCTAGAAATATGCAATCTAAATTTGCAGGTGGTTGCTAAGAGGTTAGCAGGAGCAGGCTCCTGGAGGAGACATCTGGGGAAGCTGCTGAACCCTGTGGTCTAGGTAGTAGGACACAACCTGAGGGCAAGGCCCAAAAGAGTTTCTTGGTCTTGTCATTTGGGAGACTTTGGACTTTCAGAGACCAGAGAGGGTGGATGTGCAGTCTACCTAACGCAGATGGGAGTTAAAGAAATCAGCCTTTGACAATTCCTAGGGCATTTGGGGATCATAATTATCTCTGTGGGATAGTGGTTTTCCAACCTCTCCTTCATGATCTAAATCAGCTTCTTCCACAAATAACTGTTAGAGGCCTAGCTTCTCTAACTGATTTACTATCAGTACAACCAGTGGATGGGAGAGAGATAGGTTACAATCACACTCTCCTCGGAGAGGAAAGGTGACATCTGACATTAAGCTTTGAATGTATGCCAGGCTCAGTAGGGTGCTTCCCATAGTTTACCTCAATTCGTGTCATAACAAACCCATGACAGGGTGGGTGTTATCCCCGCTACATGGAAGAGGTCCAGAGGGCCACGCAACTTATAAGTCCACACAGCTCATGAGTAACAGACCTGAACTTCAACCTAGATCTGCCAGATTCCCAACCCCCATACTATTTTTTTCTCCTTGAATCAGACCAAAGTCTGTGGGTTTTGTCTTAAATACCCACTGAGTGAACCAGTTTAAAAAAGAACAAAACCTAGAGGCAAATCAGGCCAGGCTCAGATGGAGCCAGAACAAGCTTTTGCTGGGATCGAGCTCCTGCTCAGAGGCCCTGTCTCCTCAACAGGAGACCCAGCCTGGCCTGTGACCTTTGTCTGTAGGGAATCCAGGACATCTGGAAGCTGACCTCATTTCATCCTGAAGAGCCAGGAAAGGGGAGCTTGGTAGAGGCCTTTCTCCCTGTGCCCCCAGGCCTCAGATAAGTTCTGATATGGGGTTCAGCGAAGCCCCTTGTTCAGATCCTCTCATCACCTCCCCAAGGGTCACTAAGACATGGCCTGACTGATGGTGTGAGAATGTTCCTGTTACCATGACTGCCTCCAAAACCACACTAAAGCTTAGTCACAAAAACTAATCGTCCTAATAGGTTCACAGATTCTGTGGGCCTCTGAGCTCAGTGAGGACGGATGCTACATGATGTAGAGTGTCACTTGGGAAGACTCAGTAGCTACAGATAACTAGTCAGCTGGAATTTTCTGCAGTATCTTCTGTCACATGTCTGGCAGCTGTACTGCCTGGAGCCTCAACTGGGTTGTCAGCCACAACAGCACCATGTGGCCTTCTATGCTGTCTCTCTCTGAGGGCTAGCTTGGGCTCCCTCACAGCATGGAGCCTGGGCTCCAAGAGCAAGAATTCCCAGAGGACTAAGTAGATGCCGTATGGCCTTTTATGACCTAACTTTGGAAATCACATAGCCTTGCATCACTTCTGTAATAGTCAAAATGTCACCCAAATGAAAGATGGGAAGACACAGACCTCACCTCTTGAGATGAGTTTGATAGCATGTAGAGCTACAGATGTTCTTATGGACATCTTTGGCCACATAATTTGCTACAAAAATAATTGACAACTGAAGACAATGGGTGGGAGTCAACCACCAAGATTGGACCATTCAAGGGAGTGGGGGCGGGGCGGCCAGCATTGAAGAGGGGTCAACCCAAGTGGATGCCAGAATAAGCAGTGTGGATCAAGGTTAACTTCCAAGATCCAGGGAACATGGCTGGAGGTAACAAGGCAGAGCTTGAGCTGCATGAAGAGCAAAAGACATTATTTTATTTATCTGCTGCCCTTTCATTTGTCCAACCATTCTCTCTGCTATCCATCTACCACCCACCTACCCACCTATTTATCCATTCATCCATTCATTTACCCTGGCCACCTATATATCTCATGACTTCACTATGATTCATTTTCCCCATCTACAAAATAAGGATCATAATATAAACCTTAAGAAATTGTTTGAGGCTTCAAATAATTGAGATGAGTCTGATATTCAAATAATTAATAGATATAAGTTGTCTATAGTAGTATCTAGCACATATTAAGTACTCTGTGAATGTTACCTATTATCATTAGCATTAGTGCTATTGTTATTGCTGTAGAGGCATACACCCATAAATCTATCCACCCATCCACTCTTCCATCTGTCTCTTCCTTTATGTAGCAGTACAGTTGAATCACACACACATTTAACTTATATGAATTCAACCACATTCTTAGCAAAAAAGAAGAGGAAACTAATTTAAAAGGCAGGTAGTTAACTCTACCTGCCATTCCATTCAGGGGATATGTACCCCAGAAAGCACACAAAAGCCAGATCATTATACAGGAACACGTTACTGAATAGGATGTGAAAGCTAAACCTCATACACTGCACTTCTGGGGTAACCAATTGGATCTTACACGGTAATTTTAACTGTTTATGTCTCACACTGCATGCTGACTTTCCTACCTTGTGTATGGGATGGGACCCACCTCTCTGTGATGGACCTGGCTGTCCCTGGCAGCACAGATATGGAAGGACCTGGTCCATGCATCAGTACACTCACAGTTCAGTGGGACAGATCTATATAAAGATCATTATTGTGTAATACAAAAGTACCACAACTCTTCTGGGAAGATGGTGGAGTGGTGAACTACAGAAAAACAGCCTCTCCAAGATTTGTTGCCTAGATGCTGGAATATAGCAACGTGAGGAAGAGAAGAAGGAGTGAGGTGGGTTCCTGAGACCCAGCAAGGATCTGCAGTGAGAATTGAAGCCCATGGGGAGAGTGAAAAGAGGAACCTCAGCATAGAAGGAGGTGGCAAACTGCACTTTCTTTCTGAGCCCCAGCTCATGGCATGGGAGAGGTGGCTCAGGCCTGCAAACATATGGTCACTATTAGTGACCCCAGAGGCCTCCATGGAGAGACACACCAATGGAACGGAACAGTAGATGCAGCAGACTACAGTGGCTGGTGAGTTATTTGGGTTCAGATGTCACCCAGGAGAGAGTGATTGGCCAGTTGTCATCTTGCAGAGGGGCCAGCAGAGCTCAGAACTCAGAGAAGCTCTTGGTAGCTCCCTATGTCAGGACAAGGGGGAGCCGAGTTCAAGTCAGTAGGGAGCTGAGTCCAAGCCAGCAGAAGACACACAGTATGTCGCTAGCTGAATAAATCAGGTTCAAACCTCACAGCCATAAACCAGCCTAAACTTTAGTGGAACTAATGGTGAAGCCTTCTGGGATTATCCCCTGCCCCACTATAAATCTACTCCTGGGATAAATCGACATGGATCTGGGCCTGCCCACTCTGCCTACCAGTGACAGGAGACACACCTGGAAGTGGATGTTTTCCCTTTTTTGTTTTGTTTTGTTTGTTTTTTTTCTCTTCTTTTTTTCTTTTTTTCTTGTTTTTTCATGTTTTTATGAGTGTGAAATTTGTTTCCAGTTTTTTGGTTATTATCATTTTGTTCTATTCTCATTTTTATTTCTTCCTTCTCTTTTTCCCTCCTATCTTTCTCACCAGTTTCCCAAAGTTTGCATAATCTTCCTCTGTCCTCCAGCTTTGTGTCTCATCCCTTCCTCTTCTTCTGTTTCTCTGTTTTCCCCCCTAATCCTTTTTGAATTTTCTCTCCTGAGGGTAAAATCACCATATTGAGGGCATACTTACTGTATACAATTTTCTGGTTTATTTTAGATATTGTTATATAACCGCAAATCTAGTTCATATGGTTAAAGGTGGCAAATTAATAGTTACCACAGTTTGTCATTTTCTAGGCTGTGTTTGATGCTATTGTTATTACTGATTGTACTATTTCAGCCAATGTAACAGAATTGTTCTAATCAGTTGTTCTTCCTTGTATGCCATGACTGAGATTGCCTGAGAGACATAAACAACAGTATAGACCAGTGCCAAAGAACCAGGGGCTAGCCGATAGCAACTTCTCATCCCCAATAAACTGAAGAGGTCGGATCTTGCAACAGACTCAAAAACCCCAAAACCAGCTAAACCTAGAAGACATCTCTGAGAAGCAGTCATTTCCAAAGGGTTCTCAATACTAGCAACAAAGCTACCTGCCATAAACAATTTGCAAGCATCGACCCAGGAATTAAAAGAAAATAATATAGAAAATGAGAAGACACGTAGACAAGATGCAACCCCAGACTTCCAGCTCACTAAAGGCAAACCCAGGGGGCAATAAAGTGGAACAATTCAAAAGCCACCTACCTGGCCTCTCAGAAGTGGTAACAGCAGAATAACAAAGCAGATTAATGAGGCTCTAGAAAAAAATCAAATCAGAAATAACTTCTCAGATAACTACAGAGATGGTGACCAGAACGAAAAACATGATTAGTGACTCTAGAGCAGATACAGATTAAAAAAAAAAAAAAAAGAGGAGCTTAGGAAAATTATGGAAACCATGAATGCCCAACATAGGAAAGAAATGAAATCCATGAAACAGATTCAGATAACCAGGAGATTAAAAATTCCACTAAAACTATAGGCAGTAGAAAGAACCAATGTGAGGACAAAATATCAGATACAGAAAACAAGATTGTAGTTAGTGATCATGAAAAGAAGGAGCTCTTAACAACAATAAGGGAACCTGAAAAATCAATCCAACAGCTGCTAGATGACACAAAGAAGAATAACATAAGATTGATTGGACTTGATGAAAAATCAGGAAATAGTGTAAATGACATAAAAAATCTGTTCACAGAAGTAACGGCAGACTTCCAAAGTATGGAAAAAGAACTTGACATACAGATAAGTGAAGCATGTAGAATTCCAATTAGCCATGATCAAAAAAAAGAAAAATCTACCCCAAGGCATATAATAGTTAAGATTTCAGAAATGCAACTCAAGAACAGAATATTAAAAGCTATTAGAGAGGAAAAACAAATCACCTATAAAGAAAAGCCCATCAGAATCACAGCAGATCTCTCTACACAAACCTTCAAGGAGAGCTTGGGATGAAGTATTTTAACCCCTAAAAGAAAACAACCTCCATCCTAAAACGATCTTTCAAAATTGATGGGAAAGGTACTTCCATGACAAAGAACAGCAGAAGAAATTCACAACCACTAAACCAGCACTCCAAAATGTTCTGAAGGACATTCTAGAAAGAGATAACAAGAACTATAACTCCAGGAACCCCAGAAGAATGAATCCACCAGGCAAAGTGAGTAGTTAAACAAAGGGGGAAAAAGGGAACCAACAACAGGAAAATAATATGACAAGGATAAGTCAATACATCTCAATTATAACCATCAATATAAATGATCTCAATTCACCAATCAAAAGATACAGACTGGCAGAATGGATCAAGAAGCAAGATCCAACAATAAATATGCTGCATACAAGAAATAGATTTAATTCAAAAAGAAATTCATAGACTGAAAGTCAAAGGATGGAAAACCATATTTCATGTGGCAGGAACCCGGAAAAGAGCAGTGATAGCCATTCTATTTGCAGACAAAGTGGATTTCAAGCCAAGACTGATTAAGAGAGACAAAGGTCACTACATCCTTGTAAAGGGAACAATCCAAGAGGAAGAGGTAACAATCATATATGCAGCAAATGCCAGCACACCCAGCTATATTCAACAAATTTTAATGGACATAAAAAAACCAAATAAGCACTAATACAATTTTAATGGGGGACCTCATTCCTTCATTGTCACAAATAAACAGATCGACCAGACAAAAAAATCAACAGGGAAATATCACAACTAAACCAAACTTTTGAACAAATGGACTTAGTAGATGTCTGTGGAGTGTTCCACCCCACAACATCAGAATACACATTCTTTTCAGCTGCACATGGGATGTTTTCCAAAACAGACCACATACTAGCTCATAGAACATGCTTAAGTAAATGCAAAGGAATTGAAATTATCCCATGCATATTATCAGACTGTAGTGCAATGAAGTTGAAAATAAATAGCAAAAGAAACCACAAAAATTTCATAAACACATGGAAATTAAATAATACCTTTCTGAACAACCATTGGGTCACACATGCAATTAAAGAAGAAATTAGACAGTTTCTACAATTAAACAATGGCAATAAGACATACTGAAACTTATGGGATGCAATGAAAGCAGTTCTATGAAGGAAATTTATACCGGTGAACTCCCATATTAGAAAAAACAGAATGAATTCAAGTTAACAACTTACTGTTGAATCTCAAGCTTCCAGAAAAAGAAAAGCAAGTCAAGCCCAAAGCTCTTACAAGAGAGGAAATTATAAAGATCAGAGCCAAAAATAATGCAACTGAGATGAAGAAAATGATACAAAGAATCAATGAATCAAAGAGTTGGTTTTTTGAAAGACTAAATAAAATTGATGAACCCTTAGCCAACCTTATCAACAAAAAGGAAAGAAAAGACTCAAATCCATGCAATTAGAAATGAAAAGGGTGAAATCATAACAATTCCTGCAGAAATCCAGAAGATCATTAATACCTACTTTGGGAACCTTTATTCTACTAAGATAGAAAACAGAAGAAATGGACAGATTTCTAGATACATATGAATTACTGAAGTTGGATCAAGAAGATATAAAAATTCTAAATAACCCAATCTCAGCCAATGAAATTGAAGATGTAATTAAAAACCTACCAAGGTTGGAGATTTATCTCAGTAGTTAGAGTGCTTGCCTAGCAAGCGCAAGGCTGAGTTCAATCCCCAGCACGCACGCGCGCGCGCACACACGCACACACACACATACACACACACACACCACAAAACCTACCACCGAAGAAAAGTCCAGGTCCTGACAGATTCACTGTTGAATTCTACAAGAAATTTAGAGAGGATCTAATGCCACTACTCCTCAAACTCTGTGATGAAATTGAAAAGGAAGCAATACTCCCAAAGTCATTCCTGGAAGCAAGCTGTGGTGGACTTATTGTGGTCAATTTGAGCCAGAATGCTCAAGTGATAGAGCGCTTGCCTAGCAACTGCAAGGCTTGGAGTTCAATTTTCAGCACCCACCCCCACCCCCCAAAAAAGTAGAGATTCCATTTGACTCAGCTATTCCCCATCTTGGTATCTTCCCAAAAGAATTAAAAGCGTCATACCACAGCAATATATGCACACCCATGTTTATAGCAGCACAATTTGTAATAGCTAAATCTTGGAAATAGCCCAATGGCCATCAATGGATGAATGGATAAAGCAGATGTATTTTTTTAATACAATGAAGTACTACTCTGCCATAAAGAACAGTAAGCTTGAGACATTTCTAGGTAAATGGGTGCACTTTGAGACCATACTCTTAAGTGAAATAAATCAGACACATGTGTTTAAATACCATACTGTTTCTCTGGTTTGAGGAACTGAAAGTGTAAATAAGGACTAAAATGCATTTTATTAGGAAAAGGGAAGAAATTGTTCAGGAAGGGGAACAAGAGTGTGGGGAGGGGGAAAGGAAGGATGGGTAAGAAAAAGAAGAGAATAAGAAAATAGAAGGAAAAAATAGCAACAAAGCTTTTGTAAATAAGGAGGGGAAGAGGAATTGAGGAGGGAATGGGAAGAAAAGAAGCAGCAAGATACTTCATGTACAGGTACAAATTCCCTATGATGAATGTTATCATTATGAATATCTAAAATGTACCACTAAAATGAAATTTTTAAAAATACCACAATTGTGCTGAAATACAAGTGTACATAACGTTGTGAAAGCATTATGGGGCAACTGACTGCTAGCAGTGGAGTGGGAAGAACATCACACAGGTCTTTGTGAATGCGTGACATTTAGACAAAATCATAAGGGATGAGCACACGTGTTCAAGACACTCAAGAAGGAGAATGGCTTGCCAGACAGAAGGAAGAGCACATTTTCCAGAGACATTACAAGACAGTGGATGTTGGGAAAACATCAAGTCGAGTGGGTAGGCATGACTGAGGGACAGGCCTCTGGAGATGTTACTGGGCCTCTGTGTAAAAGTCCTGAGTGCCAGCTACAGGAGTGCGGACTTTATTCTGCAAGTGGCTGATGGTCAGGGAAGAGGGTTCAGCAGAAGATGGTAAGGGTCAAAGTGGTGTTCTCAACAGATATTCCAGTCCCTGCATGAAGAAAGGACAGAAAGAGGAGTCTGGAAGCAGGAAGACCAGTGAGGGAAGCTGAGTCGCACCCAACTTCTGACCAATCCCAGAGCATGGGACTGCCGCAGAAGAGGCTTAGTAGTAAATAGCACTGGAGAATTTAGGGCCCAGTCATTGGACACATTTCCCACCTTGGGTTTGAGGTCCAATATATTACCTCACAAGGTGTCCTGAATTTGAACAACAGATGAATCCCCTCCAGGCCAACTAGAACCCATAACTTCTGGTGATGAAGCCTGCCTGGTAGTGGAAAGGGCTCTTCACTGGACATATAGTTTTAATATCTGCTCTTTATCTTTGGTGGTCTACAATTTCTATGCTGTTTTTGTGGTCGTTGTTGTTATTTCTTTTTTAAAATGTATCCTCTTCGTGATCATTTCTACTCCTGAATCTGAAACCTCAAATCTTCCATCAGTTCTGAAAAGTTCTTTGAGTATTTCCCCCACTGTAGCATCTATTCTTGAAACTGAACAGACATTGTTAGACTTTTTCTTTCTATCCTCTATGCTGGTCATATTTCTCTTTGTTATCTTTCTTCTCTCTCTTTCTCTCTCTCTCTCCCTCTCTCCTTCCCAGCCTCCTTCCCATGTTCTGAACAGTTTCTTCAGATTCTAGGTTAGGTGTTTTTGTTATTGTTTTCTTATCAGCTAAGGTTCACTTGCTATTTAACACTTCCAAGACTTTTTACATTTCAGGGCTGGGGATTTAGCTCAGTGGTTAGAGTGCTTGCCTCACAAGCACAAGACCTGGAGTTCGATCCCCAGCACCAAAAAAAAAAAGAGTTTTTACATTTCAGTTATTATGTTTTTTTATTTCTGGAAGTTTGGCTTGCTTTGTTTTCAAATTTCCTGTTCTTTCTGTTAAATCTCTTGCTCCTCATTCATTGTTTAACATTCCTCTGTTTTTTCTCTAAATGCATTGAATGTATTTATTTTGCACTGTGACTCCTACAACGCCGATTTCCAAAGTCTTGGAGGATCTGACTCTGTTGCCTGCTGTTTCTCCTATCTAGCTCAGGGTAGCATGTTTCTTGAATGTTTTGAATCTTATTTTAATTCTTATTTGGACCATTTCTGTGGGAATTCACTGAAGATTGGACTAGGTGTTTTCTTCCAGGAAGATTTGATTTTGCTTCTGTTGGGCACCTTGAAGTACCACAGACTTTATTTCTTATTTTTATACCTTTAAAAATTGAGATATATCTTTGAAAAAGTAAAGTCCAAAGCCATTGTGGTGGCACGTGCCTATAATTCCGGCATTCTGGAAGGCCAAGGCAGGAGGATCTTGTTTGAAACCAGTCTGGGCAACTTAGTAACTTAAATGAGAACCTGCCTCAAAAATAAAAACAGTTTGGAATGTAGCTCAGTGTGAATGCCTTAGGTTCAATTCCAAGTACCCCTCCCCAAATGAAGCCCATGAATCTTGAAAGCATAGCTTGATGCTTTCTTTGCAAAACACTTAAATTTAATTGTTATTGAGGGAAAAGTGCATTAATCTTATATGTGAAGTTTAATAGGTATACATCCATGTAACTCTGATCTGAATTAAGATATAGAACATTCTCAGTACTCCAGAGAGTTTCTCCATGTCCCTTTCCAGTCATGTCCTCCTAGCGAGGAAGCCACTCTTCTAACTTTTACCAAGTCACTGATTCACCATGAAATGTTTTACAAATAGGACCTCATAGACTTCTTTATCTTGGTGTGTACCTATGAGGTTCATTTGTGCTATCCTATGTGGTGATAATTTGCTCATTCTCATTTCTGTGTAGTGCTCCATTGCACGAGTACACCACATTTCACTTATGCATTCTCCTGTTAATGGACACTGAGCAATTTTCAGTGTGGTACTGCTATGGATAAAGCTTCTACGAATATGCTTATATAATGCTTTTGATAAATACAACACTTTTGGTTTGTGTTTTTTGGTGATGCTGGGGAATGAATCCAGGGCGTTTATGCTGAGCTATATCCCCAGCCATTTTCATATTTTTTTTGTGTTGAGACAAATTAAGCTAAGTCACTAAGTTGCCCAGGCTGGGCTTGAACTTGTGATCCTCCTGCCTCAGCCTCCCAGAATGCTCGGATTACAGGCATGTGCTACCATGCCTGGCCTATAAGCCTTATTTTTATTGAGTAAATACCCAGGAGTGAAATTATGGATGTTTGGTTTAGTGGATGCTGTCAATGTTTTCCCAAGTGATTATGCCAAATTGCTCGCCTACCAGCCACACAGGAAAATTTCAATGAATCTATATCCTCACCAGCACTCAGCATTATCAGATTTTAATTTTTTGCCATTTTGATGAGTGTATAATGGTATTTCGTTGTGGTTTAAATTTGTATCTTTCTGATAATTAATGATGTGGAACACATTTTCATGTTGATTGGCTATTTGATATAGGTACAAGTCTATTGTCCCCTTTTTCTGAACTTAGAGTTAATTAGAACTCACCAGAAAAGTAAAGTGATTCATTTCCACATTATGTAACACATCCAGCATAGTCTAGGGCAGTGGTGTCCTGGTGAACTGGTTCTCAGAAGAAAAAAAAAAGGTCCGGTTTGTAGCATTTTCTCATTTCTGTGGTACAAATACTCCAGCCATAGCCAATTTCAAGCTACCAACTGAATGGCTCGCAAAATCTCTGAATATTTAACAGCCCCCATGAGCCAGTGTGGATTGGCTCCAGGACACCACTGGGTCTGGGGCAGCACCTCTAATGAAACTAATTGATAATTCTACAGCAAAACATGTAAATATTCACACTAATTGGGGTAAAACAGTCTTACATCCATCGAGGTCAGATTTTTGCTTATAAATGAGTCAAACATCAATTAACTGCAAGGAAAGAACTTTTAGTTTACAGGGCTCCCTGGGTTCCCGCAGTGCATGTAAAAGACTGTTGCCGTGTATCTGCTTGTGTTCTTCTGTTTGTGGACTTGGGGTACTTCAGGAAATCCTGTTGACCTTTTGTGCCCAGCAGTGATCAATGATTTTGAGCTAAGCAATCTCTAAGGTCCCTTTATTTCTAGAAGCCTATGGCTAAAAATTCAAGAAATATTTCACTAACTGTACATTTTGATTTATTTCTGTTTCACGCTGCTATGGAATGGAGTTTTTCAAACATGGCTTCTGAAACTAGTAAATCTGGAAGTCACATGGTCCTTCCTATAGGTGGTTTTAGATTTAACTCTTGATACCATCCCTTACTTGCTCTTTGGTTTTGGGTAAATCACAGTAAATCCCTCTGTGTCTCACTTTCCTCATGTGATAGTGAAAACTATGATTTTGAAAAAGGGAGCAGGGGGCATAGCACAATGTTCTGAGTTTGATCACGAGCCCCATCACCACTACCAAAAAAAAAAGGAATTCCTGGGCCCATCTCTGAGCTGCCTGCTGGGGGTGTCCTCACTGCTGGGACCCAATCACACTGAGTATCTCAAGTCAGTAGTGGTGCAGGTGATTGGTGTAGGGAATGTAGGAGGGATAGTTTGTTGTGATCTCCAGAGGCTCTTACACCATATGACTGAGTGCCAAGGTGTTTCCCTGTCTTTCCACCTACAGTGGCCTATTACAGGTTGGAGCAGGCTCTTGGTCAGCAGCACTCAGACCTAAGGCTGATCCTCCTCTTAGGAAATCCTGTATTCACCTGAACAAGTGTCCCCACAGGCCTCACATTGCCCCATTAAAAACCTGAAGTCCACCAAAGTGGATTCCTGAGCCCTTTTCTTCCTCCCAGGACTAACTTGGCTCCATCTCCTCCCCTTGAGGGGTGGTGGAAGTTGTGATGGAGCCACCCTTGTGTCCTATGCTGTCCAGTCTCTGGAGAGGCTGTCTACCTGGCCAAGGCCAGAGTGAGGTGACTGAGTGTCAAAGCATGAGCATGGCCAGTGGCCACTCTTGCCAGGCTCCCATTGTTAAACCCTTCTGATGTGTATTTTATTTATTTATTATTTGTTTTATTTTGCAGTTCTGGGGATTGAACCCAGAGCCTCATGCATCCTAGGCAACACTCTACCACTCAGCTACATTCCCAGCCTGTGATGTATATTTTGAAAGTTAGATTGGCTGTCTTTTTCTGATAGATTACTAGAAGTTCTTGTTCTGGCCATGAACCATTTGTCTATTACCTCTCCTAAATGAAAAATTCAATTTTAATGAAGTCTATTTATCATTCTTTTCTTTGTGTGTGTGTGTGTGTGTGTGTGCGCACGCGCGCATGGGCGTGCATGTGTGTGTGCACATGTCTTCCTCATAAAACATAAAAAATATGTTTATTTTTGTAGTACTAGGAATTGAACCTAGGGCCTCACACATGATAGGCAAGCGCTGTACCGCTGAGCTACTTCCTAGCTCTTTTTAAATGCTATTTTGAGACAGGGTCTCATTAAGTTGCCCAGGCTGACCTCAAAATTATGATCTTCCTGCCTCAGCTTCCTGAGTAAATGGGATTACATGTATACCCCCATGGTGTGGTGTTTCTTATATATTTGAAGAAGCAGATATTTATCCATGTTTTTTCTAGAGCTCTTAATGTTTTAGTTTCTAGATCTCTATCTACCTTTAATTACTTTTTGTGTAAAAGTCAAGATTCAGTTTTTTATATGACTCTCTAGTTTGGCAACTCTATTTATTAAAAGGACTGTTCTATCCCCAACCTAACTGCAAGGGAACCTCACTAGCTAGGTGAATGCATGGGTCTGGTCTGGCACTGTATTTCATACTCCTGATCTATATGTCCATCTTTGTCTTAATTGCTACAGTTTGTTTTAATTAAACTTTTTTATTTTGAGATAATTGTAGCTATGCATGCAGCTGTAAGAAATAATAGAGAGGTCTCATGTTTCTTTTACCCTGTTTCTCCCAATGGTGACATCTTGCAAGACTGTAGTATAACATCCCACCTAGGATGTTAATTGTGATATAATCTGATCTTATTCAGATTTCCCAGTTGTACTTGTATTATTTGTACTCATGTACACATGTATGTTTAGTTCCATACAACTTCATCTCATGCAGGTTTGTGTATCCACCACCACCATTAAGATATAGAACACATCCACTACCAAAATAATCTTTTGTGTTTTCCTTTTTTAACAACATGCACCACCCTCCCACATTCTCTCTCTACCCTGTTCTCATCTCTAATCCTTGGTAATCATTAATCTGTGTTCTACTTCTATAACTTTGTCAGGCTTACATCACTTAGCATGCATTCCTTTGTGATTCACACAGACTGTTACTTGTGTCCATAGTTTGTTCCTTTTTTAATGTCAAGTAGTATCCCATGGTGTGGACATACCAATTTGTTTTACCATTCATCTGCTGAAGGCTATCTGAACTGCTTTGATCTTGGGGTGGTTATGAATACAGTTGCTAAGAACAACAATGTATAGGTTTTCATGTGAATGTAAGTTTCTGATTTGCTTGGACAATTGCCTAAGAGTACAATTTCTGGGTTGTGTGGTAATTTTATGCTTACTTATTTTTTTAAATAGATTTTATTACTTAGAGTATTTTCAGTTCACAGAAAAATTGAGCAGAAGGTACAGACCATTCCCAACACAGGTATACCCTTGTCCCTCTATCTTCAGGCCTCCACCACCATCCAAATCCCGTACCAGAGTGGTACATTTGTTACAATCAATAAACTTATATTGTCACATCATTATCACTCACAGCCCACAGTTTACACTAGGGCTCACTCTTGGTGTTGTGCATTCTACAGGTTTTGACCCGTGTATACACCTCTATTACATCATATAGAGTAATTTCATTGCCCTAAAAATCCACCTATTCATTCCCCCCTCTCTGCTAGCCTCTGGCAACCACGGCTCCCTTTACTGTCTCCATAATGTTTCCTTGACCAGATTATCACATACTTGGAATCATACAGTGTGGAGGTTTTTCAGATTACCTTTTTTCACTTAGCAATATACATTTATGGCTCCACTATGTCTTTTCATGTCTAGACAGGTGTTTTAGTTACTTTTCTCTCGTTGTTGGGACAGAATACTTGACACCCAAAGTTAGGGGAAGAAAGGTTTATTAGCTCACAGTCTGCAGAGGTTTCAGTCTATAGTCCGCTGGATCCGAAGCAGGGCGGGCGCGTGGCAGACCGGCAGCCGGCCGGCCCCAAAGTAAAGTGAGGAAAATGCAAGGAATGTATGCAAATAAGCAATGCAAACAAGCAGCTAGTTAGCTTCTTCCTGTCTTTTATCTAGGCTACCTGCCCCCAGGGCGGCCTGCACTCCCACCCCCAATTTCAGTCTCACATCCTTGATCCCAGTAGAACAATGCCAAACCGATCAATGGATCAATTTAGTAATCGCACACTCTGGATCCAGCTATCTCTTACCACATGAGGCTTTGGGGGGACATCCAGACACAAACCATAACAACAGGTCATTTATTTTTAGCACTGAATAATAGTCCTTTGAGTGGATATATTATGGTTTATTTATTCATTCACCTACTGAAAGACATCTTGGTTTCTCCTAAGGTTTGACAATTCTGAATAAAGCAGCAACAGACATACACGTGCAAATTTTTTTTGATGCGCATAGATTTTCAACTCCTTTACATTAATAGAAAGAAGTACAACCAGGCATCGTGGTGCACGCCTGTAATCACAACACTCGACAGGCTGAGGCAGAAGGATTGCCATGAGTTCAAGACCAGTTGGGGCTACATAGTGAGTTCAAGGCCAGCCTGAACTGTACAGTGAGACTGTCTCAAAAAAACAAACAAACAAAAAAATTTAAATAATACCATTTACAGTCACAACAAAACATATCAAATACTGCTGAATATCTCTAATGAAAGATATGCAAGACTTCTGTATTGAAAGATAATAAAACATTGTACAGAGAAATGAAATAAGACCTGAATAAATGGAGAAATATACCATGTTCATGGATTGGAATACTAACGATTTTAGAGGTAGTGTTTCTCTCTATGAGGACGATACCAATTCTAATAAAAATCCTCCCAGGATTTTGATAAATTCATACTAAAATTTATGTGGAAATCCAAAGGACTTTCAATTGCAGAGAATATATTGAAGAGAAAGCATAAAACTACAGGGCCAATATTAGTGTATTTCAGGATATATTTAAATGTATAGTTGAAAGAAATATTTAGAACAAAGAACTAGTATCCAGGATATACAAAGAGCTCTCGAAACTCAACAATGAAAAAGAATCCAGGGCTGGGAATTTAGCTCAGTGGTTAGAGTGCTCACCCTGGAAGCACAAGGCCCTGAGTTTGATCCCCAGCACCAAAAAAAAAAAAAAAAAAAAAAAAAAAAAAAAAAAAAAAAAAAAAAAAAAAGAATCCAGTTAGAAAATGACCAAAAGACATGAATACACATTTTCATCAAAGAAGACAGACATGTGGTTGGGGATTTAGCTCAGTGGCAGAGCTCTTGCCTAGCAAGCACAGGTCCTGAGTTTGATCCCCAGCACCTCCGTCCCCCCAAAAAGACAGACAGATGGCAAATAAGCACATGAAAATATGTTCTACACCATTAGCCTCTAGGAAACATACTTGTATCCTTAACATATAATTCAGCTCTATTTTTTTTTTTTGGAGACAGGGTCTCACTACGTAGTTCAGGCTGAACTTGAACTCACTATGTAGCCCCAGCTGGTCTTGAACTCATGGCAATCCTTCTGCCTCAGCCTCCTGAATGCTGGAATTACAGACATGCACCTCCATGGCTGGCTGAAATTGTATTTTTAATTATTTGTTGCTCATGTATAAAAATACAGTTAAGCTTTGAATACTGTCTTTGCATACAAAGATCTTGCTAAATTCACTTTTGAACACTAATATTTTGTAAACTCTTTTGGCTTTTCCACATGCACAATATGTCATTTGTAAATAATGACATTTTTACTTCTGTACAAATTGTATTTTTTCTTGCCTTATTGTACTGACTGGGGGCTCTAATACAGTACTGGCAGTACTGAAAAAAAATATATATATATATACAGTACTGAGGATCAAACCCAGGGCCTGCACACTAAGCTACATTCACAGACCCCATTTTTTTCCTTTCTTTTTTTTTAGACAGAGAGTCTTGTTATGCAGTCCAGACTGGCCTTGACCTCACTATGTAGCCCAGACTGGCCTCAAACTTGCAGCAGTCCTGCCTTAGCCTCCCAAGTGCTGGCATTACAGGCATGCACCACCATGCCTGGCTTTAATACTATATTGAATAAAGATGGTGCTAGTGGATAGGTAATCTAAAGAGAAAAGCATTCAATTTTTCACTGATAAGTATGACATTAGCAGTAGGGTTTTGCTGATGCCCTTTTATAAGATTAGGTAAGAGTCTTTCAATTCCTGGTGTGGTGAAAATTTTTTTAATATCATAAATGAGTATGGAATTTTACCAAATAAATTTTCCACATCTTTTCAAATTATCATTCTTTAGGGCATTTTGTTAAAGTGGTAAATAACACTGATTTTTGAAAGGCAAACTAGCTTTACATTCTTGGGGTAAATCATATTTGGTCATGATATATTATGCTTTTTATATATCACTAGGCATGTTAATTTTTTATTTAGTATTTTTCCTTTTAACTCTTGGAGGTGTTGCCTTATCATTTACCTTTCTAGTAATGACTCTCTCAGAACTTGATAACAAGCTTAAGCTGAATTCATAAACTGAGCCAGGAAATATTTCTTCCTTCTAGAAGAATTTGTAGGGTTAATATTTTTTATTAGTACATGTTTGCAGTACATAATGATTGCATTCTTTGTGGGGAGTTGATACATGTACATAACACATCTTAATCCTTTTTCTCATTCCCTCATCTCCTCTCCTCTCCAGTATTAATATATTTTATTCTCCAAGTGTTTGGGGAACTTTAGCAGTGAGGCTTTCTGGGTTTAGAGTTTTCTTTGTAGGAACATTTTTAATTTACAGATTTAATTTTTTTAATAGATACAGGTCTATTCAAATTTTTAATTTTTCCTTGTATCCATTTTGGTAATGTTTTTCAAGGAATGTGTCCATTTCAATTAAATTATTCAATTTTTGGCATAAAAGTGTTTATATTTTCTTATTACTTTTTAAATATCTAGCATTTGTAGTGATATCCTTTCTTCATTCTTTTTTTTGGGGAGTGCTGGGGATCAAACTCGGGGTCTTGTGCTTGCTAGGCAAGTGCTCTACCACTGAGCTGAATCCCCAGCCCCTTTCTTCATTCTTGAGGTTTGTAACCTGTTCCCTCTCTCTCTCTCTCTCTCCCTCTCTCTCTCTCTCATTCATTTATTTCTCTCACAAACCCAACTTTTGCCTTTGTTAATTTTCAGGTCCATTTTAAATTGCAAGTTTCAGCTTTTTTGTTTGTTTGTTTGTTTTTCCAGTTCCGGGGATCATCCTGTATTCTTTTTTTTTTTGGTACCACATCAGTACTTAAAATTCAGGCTTTGAATTTAGGAGGGCCAGTCAATGTCCACAACTTCTTGGAATGTTTTTCTTTTTCTTTTCTTTTCTTTCTTTTTTTTTTTTTTTTTTTTTTTTTTTTTTTTTTTTTTTTTTTTTTTTTTTTTTTTTTTTTTTTTTTTTTTTTTTTTTTTTTTTTTTTTTTTTTTTTTTTTTTTTTTTTTTGGTGCTGGGGATCGAACTCAGGGCCTTGTGCTTGCAAGGCAGGCACTCTAACCCCTGAGCTAAATCTCCAGCCCGGGATGTTTTTCTTTAATCCCACCCAAAGCCAAGGCTGAGCCAGACACCCCTGCTTCTGTGAGACAGGATTTAAATTTTAAAAATCCACCCTGTCATCGGTGGTATAGCCCTTCCTGAATCCATAATTTATGTGGCGTGATGGCTGGCTCATTTGGCCCTCTGCCCTACATGGGTCACAGGTGTCATGTTAGCCGAGCTTGGCGTCCTGCAACTTCAGTATCGGCTTATCTGTGTGGTCTAATGTTCCTGCTTTGTTTCTGGCATGAGAAGATATCTTTACTTTCTTTAAGATTTACTTATTTCCAGCCAGGCATGGTGGTGCGTGCCTGTAATCCCAGCACTCTGGAAGGCTGAGGTAGGAGGATCACAAGTTTGAACCCAGCCTGGGCAAATTAGTCACTCAGCAAGACCCTGTCTCGAAATAAAAAATAATTTAAAAGGGCTGGGGATGTAGCTCAGTGTGAAAATTATCTACTTCCAGGTAACGGGGGGAGGGTGTTGGGTCGAACTCAGGGCCTTGCGTTTGCTAGGCAAGCACTCTACCACTGAGCCTAAATCCCCACCTATTTCCATATAATTTTTTAAAACATCTAACATTTTATAAGCAGAGACATTTTACTATTTCTCACAAAGGGCCTCTGCATTGGCTGTTTTCTCTATTTGGAATACTTTTCCTTCAGATATCTGCACGGACATCCCCTTTATTCTTTTCCTTAAATATTACCTTGTCAGTGAGTTCTTCCTAACTACAATTTTTTCATTTCGTTTTGTTTTGTTCTGGGGATTGAACTCGGGGACTTGTTCTTGCTAGGCAAGTGCTCTACCACTGAGCCAAATTCCCAACCCCTGGCTACACTATTTATTTATTAACTTTACATTAAAAATGTTTATTGATTAATGTTACAATACTTGACATTTGCATTGTTTGAGGGATTTTTTTGATATTTGACCATTTTCAATCCTTTAACCTCCTTTCCCCCCACTGCCTTATTTAAAAATTAATAATCTGCACCAACTCCAGCACTTTGAATTCCTCTTTCCCTGATCTACCTTTTTTAAAAATAGACCTTATAGCCATTTAATAAACTGTGTTGTTCATTTATTTCTTATGTTTGTTGTTTATCAGTCAGTTGCCTTTGTTAGGTATAAGCTCCACGAGGACAGGTTTTTTAAATCTGTGAAATTCTTGGAATAGTATCTGGCACATAGTAGCACAGTAGGTTCTCAGTAAATACTTCTCAAATTAATTGAATTTTTTTTAAGAAATGGAAACTCTCTGAGAGAGAAGAAGGGGGGTAAAAATGATCAAGATATGATGCATATATGTATCAATTCCCCAAGATGAATCTAATTATTATGTATTGGAAACATATACTAATAAAAAAGAAATTGGAGCACTGACAAGGATGTAGACAGGGAAAGGGATTTGTCCAAGGTCACTGGAAGAGGTGGCAGAGCCAGGACAGGGCAATTGCCCCTGGCTCTGCCCAGCACTTGACAGTTATTAAGTATACTCCCGGTCTCCTCAAAGCCCCGCCCCAGGGCTCAGGTGTGGGTGGAACAAGAAAAACAATCTGCATTTATAACACTATTAGCCACTTTCTCTTTCTGAAAGCCTGGCTTCTGTTCCACACCATTCCTTGCTTGCTTTTTGCTTTTCTACTCATGTCCTTTCAGCCTCTCTTAGTTACTTTTCACTTGTTGCTGCGATACAACACCTGACACCCAAAATTAAGGGAGGAAAGGTTTATTTAGCTCACAGTTTGTACAGGTTTCAGTCTATAATTGACTGGCTCTTAGGCAGGATGGCATAGCAGACAGGCAGAAGGCGCAAAGTAAACCAGGAACCTTAGCAGCTTCTTTCTGTCCCTTACATTTTATCCAAGCTATCTGCCCCTAGGGTGGGTAGCACTTCCACCCTTAATCCTTGCAGCCTTAATCCTAGTACCACATTTTTGATCCCAACAGGACTATGCCAAATCAATCAGTGGACTAATTTAGTAATCATACACTTTAGATCCAGCCAGCTCTGAAAATAGCCCCACCTATGACTGCATGAACATCTAGGCACAAACCATTACACAGTCTCTTTTGCCTCATCCATGAAGTTTGTCTGCCAGTGAGTCTCTTGTCTCTCTCAAGACCTCGCTGGTGATTGAATCCTACGCTTTTGCACTGAGCTACATTCCCAGCCCATTTTTCATATTTTACCTTGAGTCATGATCTCACTGAATTGTCCAGGCTGACCTTGAACTAACAGTCCTCCTGGCTGTGTTTCCCAAGCACCTGGGATTGTAGGCATGGACCACCACACCTGGCTCAAGGCCCTATCTTTCAGTGACCTTGTTCTCTCCATGCCTTTGATCATTCTTTCTCCAAGCCCATCGTCTTCCCTGTCGTTTTCCTGAACATCGACGTGTGTGTGTGTGTGTGTGTGTGTGTGTGTGTGTGTCTGTGTGTGTGTGTGTGTGTGTCTGTGTCTGTGTGTGGTACTGGGGACTGAACCCAGGGCCTTTACCCTGAGCTACATCCTTAGCCCTCTTGATTTTTTAATTTTTAGGCAGGTTCTCACTAAGTTGCTAAATTGCCCAGGCTGGAGTCAAACTTGTGATCCTCCGGCCTCAGCCTCCTAGATTGCTGGATTACAGGCTTGCACCAAAACACCCAGCTCCTGGACATCTTCTTGCAATCCTCTGGGGTACCTGGGAGGCTCCTTGGGTGCAGGAGACAAGCCTTGGTCTTCAAGACAGAATACCTGGCCCTACACCACTCAGTGAACACTTGGGTCAATCATTATCGCTCGTGAACTCTTGAATTTTCCCTCTGGGTGAAAAAAATGTCTCTTTCTCAACCCTCACAGACAGGGTTGTCAAGAGGTTCCGGGGAGACTATGGACTCACAGCTCTTTGTAAACCGTAAGACACAGAGCCCACAGGAGGCACAGCACTGTGAAGTCCCCAGGTGCACCTTCCTTCTCTTACCTTTGCCCAGACCTGCCCTCTTGAGGGCAGCCCTACCAGCCAGCCACTACCAGCCAGCCGCTACACCCAAAACCAGAGCTTCATTTTGGTCTCCTCCTCTTCCCTCAGCTCCATGTGAGGATCCATCAGCAGTAACTATTGATTCTGCATCCTTGGCATCCCTCCCAACTTTCCCTTCCTCCCCCTTCCACACTCCAGTGCAGTCCAGGCTCATCGGTTCTCCTCAGGATGGTCACAGCAGCCTCCTTTCTGGCCTCCCTGCCTCCTGTCTCACTCTCTTGACAGCCCTCTTCCACACAGGCCACCAGAGAGATCCGCATGGAGCTATGCCTGATCCACCCTCCCTGTGCTCTGAACACCATGGTGGCTGCCTTCTACCTTTCAGATGAAGGCCATGCTGCTCACTGGGCACTCAAGGTCTTTCCTGTGCAAAACCTTGCACTCGGTCTCATCTCCGCTGCTCTCCTTGTCCTGCACATGAGGCTCTTTGCTTCTCCCAAATACTCCTTCCTCTTCCTTCTGCTGATGCCAGGCCCTCCTGCTGCCATTCCCCTCCTACTTTCCCTGCCACTGTGGGGTCATTCCAGACCCTACAGTGAGACCTGTAGTGCAGAGCACGGGTAGCCCATGGCACTGCCACGCGGGAGAATGAGGCAGGGCATGATCTAGACACACACAGTGCACACCAATGTGAATGTGGTGCTGATTCTTCTTCTGCCAGAAGTCTTTATAAAAGCCTCTCCTCTCCTAGGCTGAGCCAGGAGGTGTGAGAGCTGCCTCTAAACCCCAGGCGTGGACTGCTAGCGGAGTCAACCAGATGGGCTGTCCGGGCGGGGTCACCAGAGGATGAATGGTGTAGGGTTGCACGGATGTCCTCTATGAGATGCTGTGAGTGCTTTCACTAGTGGTCGAGCAGGCAAGATTTCGTTGTCCTCTGCTTGGGACAGTGGTACTGGCCCTTTCATGTCAGCTTCAGGGCTGGCTTGGGAGGACTGAGGGCAGAAAGGGGCTGAGATCCATCTGTCCACACCCTTTCATTTCTCTTTCTCCCTATTCCCCACTCACATCAGCACCTTGTATCAGTCTCCAGAAGGTACTGTTCTGCCCATGTCAGCATAATATGGGACTTCCCCTGGTCCTGCCACTTCCTCCGTGTGTGCCTTTCAGTACCTGAATTCTTTGAACTGAGATTTTTCTCCATGAAAAATGGGGCCCTTGGATGCTACTGATTAGTGTTTGGGAGGAACAGCAGAAATGTCCCCCCGCAAGCCTCTGCTGCTAAGCACAGGAAACAAATGGGCCAGTGGTCGCACTTTCTCTACACCCCCTCTGCATCCCATCCTACCTATGTGTGTTTCAATGGAGAAGACCTTATCTGAAACTGAGTTATTCTCCCATCCCATGCTGGCCCCCAGCCTGACATACTACAGGCTCCCATAAATGTATTCTGAATTCAATCAAGTAAGGGAGAGATGTTGAGGAGGACGGGCAGTGCGCTGGCCAGGACATTCAGACCTGGACTAAGGGCAGGACCCTCCCTTATAGTCCCAAACACCTCTGTGCACCATGTCACCCAGGCTTTGGCCTCTGAGTGGACTGATTCAGGTTCAAATCCCAAGCCTGCTGTCATTTGCTGTGAGACAGGAGCAAGGGACATCAGGTCTGCAAGTCCTGGCTCCACATTCACAAAGGTGGGGGCAATGCCCAGCTCTAAGTGTATGGCAGAGGTCAGGCCTCACACAGAGTAGGTGTTCAGGAAACAGGCCCCAACCTGCCCTCCTGCTTCTTTCCCTCCCTCCCGCCTTTCCTTTCTTCCATGTGAGAGATGTCGCCAAGGAAACAGGAGGAATTATTTTAAGAAAAGAGTCAAGGGCTTGGGTGGGAGCAGATGGTGGCTTGGGCATCTTGGAGGCAGAAGCAGGCTGCTCTGGCCCTTCGAGGAGACAAGGGACCCAGGTTCCCTCATTCCAGGGCCTGGAGGCAAATCCATATTGAAGGGCAGAGAATAAACAGTTCTTGCATCACAGAGTGGCAACAGAGTGCTCACTGTGGTTGCGTTTGCCTTGCCAGGTGGCCTGAAAAAGTCCAAGGCCTGTAGCCTGCTGGCCTGTGGGTGAGGGGGAGGCTGTGCTGCCAGGGGACGGGCAGGGAAGAGGCAGCACTACTGGTGGTGAGTCCAGGTGCAGAACAGCGTGAGGGAAGGCCAGGGCTCCTCAGCTGGGCACAAATTCATTCATTCAGTCATCCACTCTTGTTCATTCAGTTCATCTCCATTGAGTACCTCCCTTCTTTTTGCCAAGCAATGAGCATACCTCATTTCATGTCCTCCCCAGAGCATCCTTGTGAGATTTTTGCCCACATTGTACAGATGAGGGAACCAGTACTGAGAGGCAAAAGGAGCTGTCCAAGTTCACAAAAAAGGCAAAGATTTGTGCCCTGTCTCATCCTCATTTTCTACCGATCTCTATCACCTTCAGTAGAAGTCCTTACTCTTGGAGAGGACCTCGAGGTCATCATGACCCATCCCCTGCTGTGCTTTCTGGCTCCATCTTTGAACTCAAGGACTCTACTCCATGGGGTGCCAGGAGTGACTGCTGTGTGCCAGTTTGGCCTCTGGGTCTCTGTGCACGACATGACATCGGGATGTCCTCTGTCCTCCCCTTGCTCTTTGGGCCATGTCTTGCACAGCTCAGGTATCACTTACTTTCCACACTCTGTGGATGCTCAGCTGGGGCCTCTCACAGATGCTGAGTTCTCTTGGGTCTCCTCCAAAGATGAGAGACCCCCAGAGGCCGGAGATGTTGCCGTGCACTTCTGTGTCCCTGGTGTCCAACTAAACCTGCGTGAGCATCTGTGAGCACTGAGTGAGTGAGCAAGTGAGTGAATGAGATGAGGAACACTGTGGGATTTCCACTTCTAGCTTCAGTTTGTTCTCCAAACATTTCTCAGGCACCTCCTCCAGGCCAGGCCTGGTGCCAGCCCCCGGGATAACGATAACTCAAGCCTCACCACTTACTTTGTCGTTTATAATATGTTTGCATTGTAGAAGTCAGCACCACACTGCCAAGCGGGCACTTGTGCACCTGTCCATTTTCTGCTTGTGGAAACTGAGGCCCAGTGAGGTTGGGTAAAAGTTGTGGCACAGCCAAGTTAGAATTTGGGTCTCTTCACTCCAGAGCCTACACTCCTTCCACACTGAAAAAGCAAAGCAAAACAAAGCAAAGAAATACACACGAATACTTGGAACATTTGGAAAATGTAGCCTCTTGCCCCAGGATAAATCTCACTAGCCATTTGGCTATCTTCTGCTTGCTTTGGCTGAGCCTATGGGTGCAAGGTCACACAGATACAAGTGGAACAGTCATGGTGGAAAACCAGGCTGTCAAATGTCATGGGTGGAGGAAAACTGAAGGTGGCCCCAAACCTTCAAGGAGCTACTTCTAGCCTTGTGAGAGAGACAGAAGCAAACAGATGTGTCTCAGTTTGAATCTCCCAAAAGCAGACCCAAGACAGGCACTTGAGTACAGGCAGTGTATTTGGGATGGGTCCATGACACAGGGGAGGGAAGAAGATCATTAAATGTGCAATAGCAAGCACGTGACTGCCTCAGCCACTGGATTCCATCTTGCTGGATGTCTTCTGAGGAACAGTGGAGAAGACCCCCTAGAACTATCTCCCTGAAAATTAGGAGGCTGAGCATTTGACTTCTTTCCCTGTGAAGAATCAAAGGTTATCCTGGAGGTAGTAACTCCCCTGCATTTCCAAGCTGTCTTGTGCTTAGGCGGGGCCAGTTTCTGCAACTTCAGAAAACACCACCAGGCAAAAAGTGGAGCAATCTGTCAGACACCTGTGGTGGGCCAGCATTTGGGAGCAATCTGCATGGCTGCAACTGGAATCTGAGACTGGTCCCTGAAGTGTCTGCTATACACCAAGACATGGCATGTCTTTGTTATCATAAAATATCTTGAGGATGAAAAACTGGGAATACAGGTGGGAGACAGAAGTCAGTCAGTGAAGATTTCCTCTGAGTAGATAACACTGGGGTTTAACTTTGAAAGGGGGGTATGCAGTGGGGGAAGAGACATTCCAGGTAAACCTCAGTGTGAAACAGCTTGTCTTTGGGAGAAACTGCAGAATCTGTGCCTGAGTCATGGGATTTGACCAGAATTGAGTTAGGAGCAGGTACAAAAGCTGAAAAGTAAAGGGCTTTGAATAGCAGGCCAAGGAATTTGACATTTACCCGCAGGTGCTAGGGAGCCAATGTAGGGTTTTGAGCAAGGGAGGGGCACAGTCAGATCTGTGTATGGGAAGATCTCTCTGAGCTTGCTGTGAGGATGAACTGGAAAGGGGCAGAATGGAGTAGGAGCCCGGGGAGGAAGTTCCCTGCATGGACCAGGGCATCATATGAGCCTTCTCCCCTTTATGTCCCTGAGGGCTGACCCGGCCTGTCCAGATGTGCGACTGACCTGGAGAATGGTACTGGGGCTCGGCATTCCCCAGATCCATCTTGACCGATCTGGACATTATCAGGTTTGATACAAACCAGATCTCATCATTACCTAGCATAGTCACTACCCAGATTTGGTCATTACTAGAGCTAGTCATTACCAAGGCCTGGATGTCAAGTCATTCCATCCTCTTCCAGAGTAATTCCTGAAGCCTACTGCTTGGGTGCCTGCATGGTCTGAGCTGGCAGGTGTGATGGCAAGAGGGAGGGAGATAATTGGAGGGCCAGCATACCAAGGTCTCTTCCCTGCCACACTGGCTCCCCCCTGACTTCTGGGCTGGGTGGGGTAAATGTGCCTGAGTCCCACAATATTTGCACCTACTCCACCCAAAGCCCTGATCATGCCCGTCACAAGGCTGTGCTGGTATTTACTGACCCTTTCCCAAATGAACCATGCTGTATTCCACTTTCTCCCTATCTCCCTTTAAGTCTCTAACCCGCCCCCCAACCTTTCTACTTCTAAATTATGGCTCTCAGATATGCACAACTGAGCTATACAGAGTCTTTGGTTCACCACATGCTTTCAGCATTGGCTCAGACATGGCCCAATGTATATGATGTGAAAAAATAAAAAACATGGCATAATACCAGGTATGCACCTATGAGTCCCTGCCCACGCCACCAACTAAGTCAGAACTAGTATCTGACATCTTCTCCACGTTGTCCCCACCCTAAACCCCAGACCTCTTCTAAGGGTCACTAAGATTTGGAGTTTTGATTTTATCCCGCCCTGGTTTCTTTTAGTTGTATTCCATGTATGAATACCTAAACAATATGTTTGTTTTTACTTGTGTATTGATTTTATGTTAAAAGGTACCATATTGTTTACAGTCTTTTATTTAACTCAGTGCTGTACTCATGAGAATATTTCCGCATTGTGCGTGATTGTGATTCAACCATTCTGAAGTCTGTGTGTGACTATATCACTATTTATTTGCTTATTTATTTTCCCATTAATTGATAATCAGATTGTTTTCAGGTCTTCTGCTGTTATAAACAGTGCTGCTGTGGACATTTCTCCTTATGAGCTGCAAAATGGGGTCCAGGGAACAGCAACCCTGGCATCCCCAGAAACTCATTACAAATGAATGCAGAATCTCAGGCCCTCCTTTGACTGGCTGAACAGGAATCTGCATTTTCATAAGACTGAGGGATTCATCTGCACATTAAAGTTTGAGAAGCCACGGATGAGTGGCTGAGCACACGCTCTCACTTGCACGAGTGGAACTCCTGGGTCACAGTGGGTGTGCCAGCTCATCCTTCCCCCAGGACCATGCTAATCTGCACCTTCACTGGCGTTGAGTACTATTGACTCTGCCGTTTTTGCAGGTCAAATGGGTGTGGAGTGGTCTTATCATGGTCCTGGCTTACTTTTCCCTGATGGTGAGCAAGGTCAAGCACTGCACCTCCATGCACATTTCCTGACACATGTGCTTCCTGCTCTGTGGCACACTTGCACCTGTTTCTGCTGTTTTTTTTCCAGCTCACTCCACTCAACCCTGCCTTTGCATGTGCTGTTCTCTCTGCCAGAAGTCCCTTCCCCTCATTAGCCCTTGTCAATCCCTCCTGGAAGTCCTCCCTGACTGCTACTCAGGCTGAGTCTCCTCAGTCTTGCAGGCAAGAAAACTCCATGCCATTGTCCCTTCACTTCATCTCTTGTAGACTTGTTCTTATTGGAAGACTGCAAACCAGTATGGTTTGGCCCAACAGAAGTAAAACCGTTCCAATACAGTTGCCATAAACTTTGTTTTTTTCTTCAGTACTGGGAATTGAACTCAGGGCCTTTGCACTGAGCTATATCCCCAGCCTTTTATTATGTTTTATTTTGAGAAAGAGTGTGTCACTTAAGTTCCCCAGGCTGGGCTGGAACTTTCCATCCTCCCACCTCAGCCTCCCAGAGTGCTGGCCTTACAGGTGTGTGCCACCACACCCAGCTGCATTTTTAAAAGTCTGAATTACTGGTTTCTTTTGAAAAAAAATAAGACGATGTGACTTTACTGGGCTATCTTTCAATGGCAACAATCAGCTGGTATGGACTATCACAGTCCCAACTCCATGCTCACACCCTATCCTGTGGGCATTTAGGCTTGTGACCCTTGCTCAAGCATGCCCGTTTTCTATTCCTTAAATCTCTCCCAACCTTTACCTTTTCTCCATAATCCTGTCCTTGCCCCCACTCAAGCCTTCACACCTCTCCCCTAGACTATCACCCAGCCTGTTTGACCATGTCACACATCTGCTCAAGAACCAGTAATGTCTCTCTTCCCAGGTACTGCCTGACTTTAAAAAAGCTATTATTACAATATTTATTTCCTGGTCACAAAAAAGTCACAGAGAATAGCACAACAAACACTCAAGTATCCCCCACCCAACTTAAGAAATAAATCATTTGCCCCTGTTCCATTCCTTCCCTCTCTTCCGTCAGGGTCACTACTCTCCTGGATTTGCAATTTATCACTCCCATGAGAGTCCTTACACTTGTATTACATATGCATATGTCCGTAAATAATACATAGTGTTGCATTGCATGTTTTTTAAACTTTATATACTAATCACCAAACCGCTTTTCTGTGTGCAAGCTGCTCTTTTCATCCAACAACATCTATTTTTTATTTTTTAAAAATTGTATTGAAGTATAAAATTCACACAAAGAGTACACAAATCACAAGCACACAACTGAATCTTCACAAACTAAATCACAAAATGTGATTTTGAGATTTACCCTCATGGGTGCATGTGGCTTGCATTCGCCTGTTTTGAAGATCATGAAGTGGACAGTTCTCCATTGTCTGAATTCACTATTTCTCTGGGCTGCAGATGATGACATGTAGGCCATGTCCAGCTTTTCACTGTTAACAAACGGTCCTCCTATGAACACCCAGGTATGTGTCTCCATGGCCCCTGTTCTGGAGGGAACGCCTGCTCATCTTCACCCTGACCACACAGTGCCACATCACTGTCAGCCCCATGCTCCTCCCTGCTCACACCCTGCCCAAATCCACAGCTGTCTCTCTGCCATCCTCCCCCAGGGCTCCAAACTTACCTCTCCTTCCAGGCTTTGATGCAGCCCCATCTCTGCTAGAAAGCCCTCTTGGGCAGCAGTGGTCCTCATGGTGCTGTCTTCTCTCACAGTTGTCAGTAGACAAACCCGCATAGACTCAGGAGAGGGTTGTATGTTCTTGAAAAGGGAGGCACGGGTGGACCAGTAGAGAGTGTGAGAAGCTGAGATGTAAAACTGATTGCTCTGGCTCTTGATGGGTGAGTAGGAGTTTGTCAGGTAGGGACAGTGGGAGGGCACTCCAGGCACAGGAAAGGCAGAGGCCAGGCACTGGAATAGTGGTTTCTGGGATGGTGATGTGGGCAGGCAGTGGACGAGATGGAAAATGGGCTGAGAGGAGCCCTGACTGCCAGCCATTAATGCTGTCCTGACTTCTGCAGGTTATGTGCAGGGGAAGGAGCACATGCATTCAACACCTACTGAGTCCCAGGCACAGCAAAGCGCTTTCTTACTTCCATTATCTCTTTGGTTTATCAAGTCATGTTGGGGATGGATACTCATGTTGTCCTCACTTTACAGGTGCGGATACTGGGCTCAGAGAGGAGTCTGCGATCAGAGCGCCAGGAGAGAGAGGACAGGTATTCAACCCAGATCTATCTGACTCTGTTTTTAACTCCTGTGCTGCCTGAGGCAGAAAAGCTTCTGGAAGTGGGCTCCGCAGGAAAGGGTCACCAGGAGGGGGAACCCATCCTAGGAAGCAGGAGCCCCAAGAAGGATGGGGACTCGTGATTCCCGTGGTGTGACTCGGGCCAGTCTCTTCCTCCCTGAGCCTCAGTTTCCCTCCTCACAGTGCAGAGATAGTAAAATAGGTTCCTGCCTGCCTGCAACCCAGCGTGTGGTTCAGGTTCCCGCCCTACTGCGGCCTGCACTGTGTGACCTTGTTCCAGTAGCTTACCCTCTCTGGACCCCTCGGCCGCAGACTCCCAAGCGCTCTTCTGGCTCGCTATTGAGCGTCCGGAGCTGCGGAGACCCTCTCCCTCCCCCCGGGTTGCGGGGGCGGGGGCGGGGATGAGGTGCCGAGAACCGCGCGCCCCCGCTCTCCCCCAGCAGCCCCGGGCCCGCTGCCGGATCCGCGCCTGGTTTTGGGCGCAGCCGCACGGCCCCCTCCCCCGCGCGCCTCTCCCCGCCCCCCGCCCCCTCCCCGCCGCTCTCGGGGAGCCGGGGCCGCGCGGCTCCTCCTCCCGCAGCCGCATCTGGGGCGCCGCGCCGGCCGGAGGAGAGGCATGGGGCGCCCGCGGACCGGGGCCGGGACCGGGGCCTAGGCGGGCGGACCTGCGAGCGGACCGGAGCGGCGACGGCGGCGCAGCGCAGGGCCGAGCGGGCCGGAGGCGGCCGACGGGCCGGGCGCAGGTGAGGGAGCGGGGGTGGCGCGCGATGGCCCCCGACCCCCTTTGCGGGGTCGGTGCGCCCCGTCCCTTGGCAAGACCCCCGAATCCGGGTCTCCTCCCGGACAGACCTCCGTGAGCCGGGGGCGGCGCTGGCGCAGAAAAAGCCCCCTCCCCCGCCGGTGGCTTCTGCCGAGCCTCGGTCCGAGGAGCGGCGGTGCGGCTGGGAAGCCCCTGCTCTGGGTGGGATCGTCCCATCTAGCTCTCCCCGGACCTTCAAACCGGGGGGCGGCGGCGTTGGGGCCTGGAATCCCCTGTCCGGGGCCAGACCCTCGTTCTGGCTCTTTTTCTCGCGGACTTCCCCGTGTCACGGGGCTGTCAGAACTGAGAAGCCCCCTCCTCAGGCCTGCCGTCCATCCGCAGGGCGGCCTGGGGATCAGGCAGACCCTCCCCTGACGGGCCAGCTAGGGAGAGCAGAAGCTCTTCCAGAGGCCGGGGCTCTCCTCCTGTCAGCCCAGCTGCCTCGGATCCCGCCTCGGTCGTCCGGAGCTGCCTCGCCGCTGCCCCCTTTCCGAGCTCTTTCCTCGGACCTGGCGTCTGGGGCGGGGGACACCCCTCCGCTGCATAGCGCCCCCTCTCTGCGTGCCCGGGAGGGCCCAGGCTGACCCGGGCACCTGGGGTGGGGGGGCACTCACATGGCTACAGGAGGCCCCCACGTGCGGCGCCCCGCGGTAAAAAGGGTTCGCGTTCTGAGCGGGTAGAGATGGTCCAGGTGGCTGCAGAGGCCAGCTGGGTCCAGATGTTTCGGGCCTGCTAGGAGGGGACATATGCTACCTGGACATGTGATGGCCCCTGGCCTCTTTGGGCCGAGCCTGCTGCCTCCGATCCCGATCCTCCTCCAAGTGCCTGTCCCTCTGTCCCTCTCCCTTCTTCCGTTCTTCCACGCTGCCTCTGCTGCGGAGAGAGACTGTCACAGACTGTTGATATTCGGGGGAAATGAAATGGGGGAGGGGTTGTGGGCTGGTGAAGGCCACTTGTGTGTGTAGGGGAGAGGTTCCCTGAGAATGGGAAGCCCCAGTGTTAAAGGACAGTGCTGATGAGGGCGAGGGTTCCCAGCATCCCCACCTGCCTGGAAGTAGCAATGACAGAGGGGGAGGGGCTGCAGTGGACTGGTCTACCTCTCCCCCTTCCATGTCCTTGGGGTCAGAGGCAGGGTCCCGGCTCCCTCTGCCTCTGTGCCTTCAGTTGTAGGAGGCAGCTGTGTTTTCTGCCAGGCTGAACTTGGTGGCAAGAGGTTGTACAAGACCATCTCAGAATGTCTGTTGGAGAAGCCTGGTAGAATTCTGTCCCTCCTCTGATGGCCACCTCTCCCTTCCCTTCTCTACTAGAGAAATTGTGGGCTGCCTGGACCCTGGGTGGCCTGAGGGACCTGAGCTAGACTGATGGGCAGCAAGACTGGGTGGGGCCACAGAGATGGCACTCTGGCTGATTGCTGGCTGGAATATTGGGAGCCACCATTACGCCCCAGAACTGGCCTTTGGTGGCCACTCAGCAGCAGACTGCAAGTGTGTTCCTAGCAGCTCCTGGAGATCCTGGCTGTGCACGAGAGGCAGGTGTGTGTGCATGTGTGTATGTGTGTGTGTGTGTGTGTGTGTGTGTGTGTGTGTGTGTTTGCCTGTGCTGTGGCAGGGATGGCCTGAAGCTCTTGAGTCCTCTTGGAACTGGGAAATGGCAGGTCAACTTCTGGGGGTCCATGGTGCCCCGCCCTCATTCATCCATCAGAGGCCAGGCCAGACTGTACTGGGTGCTGAGGATGGTGGTCAGGGCCCAGCCTGAAGAGAAAGTGTGTGGTAGACAGGGCCTGATGGCTAAGTTATGTGGGACTGGGAGAAGCATTCATCTGGTGCCAGCCTTGAGATGGAGCCGCAGGTTTGAGGGCTGTGCCTGGGGCATGAGGCTGCCTGGCAGCTGAATTGGTGTCTTTGAAGGCAGTTTGCGCAGCACTTGGGAACTAAGCTCGGAGTGTGTATTTTGGAGCTTTCAGAGGACTCAGTGACGTATCTTGTGTATCAGGGGCACCCACTGGCGTGTCGATAGGTTTCTGTGCAGTTTATGGCCTGCTGGCTTTATAAATGCCAGTGCTTTTATGTACGGAGAAATGGTGTCCAAGGCACTTTATGTGACAGAGAGCAGGTGGTTTCTACCCTACCATACATCTGTGATTGATGGAGATTCATTCATTCATTCATTTGTTCATTCAAAAACGTTAAAATTGCATTCTCTGGCTCCCGTGCATTTAAGCACTTCCATGTAAACATTCTGAAGTGTAAACTAATACAATCTTAAACTCAGACTGAATTTTTTTTAGAAAGCATGTAGTTGGTACTCAGTAAATGCCCACAGCTCCCAGCCTCCTCCCCCAAAACTATCTACAGTACCTAACTACATTTTGCCATTCACCACCCCCCTCTTTGGCTCTGGTCTCCCAGGCCAGCTTTCAGTTCATGCCGGTTCAACTTCAGACTCCCTTCCAGAAGAAAGTTTTATATTTTCCGGAAGGCCCAGGTGCCTCTGTCACCATTTCTATAGCCCTGGGGGGGCCTCTGCTTTTACTACCCCAGGCACACATTTCCTCCTTAGATGTGTCTTGGCGTGGTTGCCATGGGAAGGACAGGGTTCTATCGTCTGCTTTTCCCTTGGCACTGAGGACAGGTTTGGCTTGCATGGACACCAAGTCCATTTGTTTTGTTTTGTAAGAATGGAGGGATGAGCATGACATGAGCCATTCTGAGTAGAGGGCTGGGCAATTGGCATGATGGGAACCTCGGCCAGGCCCAGTCACTCCCATGACTGTCCCTGTGGGTTCCTCCTTCTAGCTGGCTCTGCAAACCCAGAGGGATTTGGCCAGGATCTGTGGGAATTACAGGCCAGTAGCCTCTAAAATTCCAGGGGGATTGTGGGACCCCGGAGGCTCTACAAGAGAGCTGCGGGCCATGTTTGGTAGGTTCTGCATCCTTGGGGCATATCTGTGCCTCTCTGGTCAAGCAATTGCTTCCACCATCAGGTCACTTGCTCACATCATCACCCATTCGTCTTTTATTCACTAGGCTACTAGTTTTGTCTCCTCTTCAATTCCCAGTCTTCCATTCCTTCTTTGGGCCAACAGAGTTTCCTGGCCCACTCAGTGCCCAGCTCTGTGCCGGGTTTGGGGACACAGAGTCAAACAGGTGAGGACCTGTTCCATAAACTATAGCCATTCTGTCATGCCCTTCCAGGTGCTAGAAGGACATTCTGGAGGTCATGCACTCGACTTAGGTTTGGAGGACTTGGGGATGTGGATGGAGGGAGAGTGGGGAGAAGGGCCTTGCTGGTTGAGGAACCACACACATAAAGACAGGAAGACAGGTGTGTGGTCTTGGGAATGTGGAAGGTATTTGTCCTTGTTGGAGAAGGTTGACCTCCTGAGGGTCATGAAGGCGGGCAGTGGGCAGTCTTGCCCGGGTGGCTACTAGGTGCCAGAACCATGTTGTTGACGTCCTCTGCATCCTTGGATGAGGTATGTCCTCTCTTTGGGCTCCCAGCCTTGGACCTGGTGATCTCAGAGGTACCTTCCACCTCCCCTATCTAGAGTCTGCAATCCTGACAGCTCAGAAAGGGAAGCCTGAGGGCTCTGCTTCTTTGGGTACTCTCAGGGCTGTCACAGGATGGGGCTTGGTTTGTTCTGGGGGGCTTCGGTGGGGAGCAGGTGTACTGCTCGGGGCTGGGGCCCAAGAGGGCCTGGTGAGGCTCAGCAGTTCCTTCTAACAGCTGTTCCTGTCCTTTAGGGGCGTGAAGGGTCTGATTCAGGTGCAAAGAACACCCATTATGCACACTCTCACTGGGCGCCTTTTGAGAACTGCTGTCACTGGTGTGTGGGACCAATGACAGGCCCAGCCTCCACTTCATCAGACTGTGGTGGGGCCTTTGAGCCTCCCAAGACTAGCTTTCTTCTGTTGTGGCCCGTGGGGGAGGGGACTGCCTATTCTGTTTCCACTCCTGCCCTGCAGCTTCCTGGAAACTACCCCAGGCCAAGCCTGAAGCCTTAAAGGTGTGCTCAACACTCTACAGTCTGCAGAACCCATTTAATCCTTATCTTTTCTAGCCATCACCTGGGGTAGGAAGGAAAAGGGACATTATCGCCATTTGACAGATGCGGAGACTGAAGCTCAGAGAGATGAGTGGCTGCTCAGGGTTACTCAGCAGTCGGGGGTGGACCCACAGTCTGGGGGTGGGCCCTGATCACTGGTCCTAGGGGTGACCATTGTGTCAGGGCCTCTCCCTTGCTGGTGGCACATCATTTCCTGAGCCAAGGAGTGGGGCCCAGGATCCTTCTGTGCTGGGTTTCGCAATGCCGCCTCCTCCCCACAGAGCTGTCTGACGTGGCCTTTTCAAAAACCCAAAATGAATGGAAGCACATTTTGTTTGGAGAATTTTGCTACACCCCTCACCAGGGCTGGTTGCAAAACCAGGCTTGGGGATCCCTGCCGATGTTGATGATAATAATAATAACTGTTATCATTGGCTAACGCTTTTTAAAACTCCATCCGTTCAACAAATCATTATTGACCATCCAGTGCCATATATGGTGCTGAGCCTTCTATTACTGAGAACTGACTCCACAGACCTTATGTCTGGCTTTGCTCTCAGTCTCCATCACACCCTGTTGTTAGCTCCACTTTTATAGATGAGGAAACTGGGGCACAGAGAGTTTTAGTAAGCTGTCCAAGGCCACACAGCTAATAAAGCAGTGGCACCAGCATTTGGATCCAAGTCAGTAAGAGTTTAGAGTCTGGTCTTAGCCCTATGTTCTGACGACTCTGCAAATCCCATTTGTTGACCAGCGAGTGATGGGGGAGGGGCGGATAGTGGGCATTAGGATGATTGGGATCAAATGTAGCAGACCTAGTTTCTGGCATTGGGGAGCCAAGGTGTGTACACAGTGGAAGCAGAGCTCAGCCTGGTCTGAGTAAGCAACCTCAGAGCACCTCTGGAATTGAGCTGCCTCTGCCCCCTAGCCTCATCTGAATGTGAGGCTCATGGTTACAAGGCATGGGTGTTGGTAAGTGCTCTGCTCCTCAGCAGCACACAATTCTGGTAAGTGGGCCCATCTCTCAGGCTTCCTGTGGACACAGCGGGGAGGTGACATGGGTGATAAGAAATGAGCATGACTGGCCGCCCACTTTGGAGAGGAAACAAAATGTCCGGTTCCTGGAACCATTCAGTGGAGTGTAGCAGGCCCCTAGGGTCAGTCACAGGATGCAGGTGGCCCTGTGAAGGCAGCATTGTATTTGCATCCCTTTTCAGTGTAAGAAGGCCTTGCAGGTGCCCTGGCTTTGGGAACCTGCTTCACGAATGGTTAGGTTGTGCTAGGGGTCATCTTGAGAAAGTGCACAGAGCGGGTGGGCTCTGTCCTTAGTGATGTACAAGTGGGTCAGGCATCCTGGCGTAGACATGGAGCACAGACTTACTGGGGCATGAATTGAGCACTGCACTGGGCCCCAGACAGGGGATCTGTGCACAACCAGGTGCTGCGGCTGGGGGTGGGCATGCAGCCTCTGGGTCCAGGTATTTTTCTACAGTGAGAGATGCCCTCAATGAGAGAGAGGGGTGGGTCCCAGGGGCTTTTTCTTTGTAGTTGTCAGGAGATGGGTGCTGGGTGTTTAGGGGATTGTACTAAGAATAGTGAGCTGATTTGCTGCTATGTACTCTCTGACCAAGTGCCTATATCTTTCTGGCCTCATGGTCTCCATCTCTTTGGCAGGGTTAGGACTGGGACTGATTCCGAGGCTCTCCCAGCTCAGCCCTCTGGGACTCCAGGTGTGAACTGATCTGGGTTTCCCTCTGGGAGGTGTCAGGGAGCCCTCACTGTTCTCACCCCTGACTGCTGCCTGGCTTCCCACAGTCCTCTGTCCCCCCCACAGCCCTCTGCCCACCCCAGCTCTCTGTCCCCCCCACAGCCCTCTGTTCCCCCAGCTCCTGCTGGAGGGAGGGGAGAGCCTTTCCTTCCACCCACTGTGGACTGACAGGGGGCAGTGGCATGGTCGAGGACTCCGGACCACAGCTTGGAAATGGGGATCTGAGCTTGCTGAAGGCAGGGGAAAGGTTCTTCCCACCACCCCTAGCTTCCTGCCTGCCTCCCCCAGCTGCCACCAGGCCCTGCACTGCTTTGGCTCTGCCACATCAACTCAGGAGGTAGGAGCTGGGGCCTCGCTGGGGCCCAGGCCTGGCTGTGTGCCTGTGTGAGGAATGTGTTCTGAGGGGCCGGCCAGGCAGCTTCTCAGTGACGGCTAGCAGGGGAGCTGCTGTTGGGGGCCAGGCCTGTAGCTATAGATGGCTTCAGGGCCTTCTGCCGCCTGTGTTCTCTATGCAGGTAGCCAATAGCTGAGAGAGTGAGGTACTGCAATCATCCCCATTTTACATCTGAGGAAACTGAGGCTGCATAGCTGGTGGGTGGGTGGTGGAGCTAGGATTTGAACCCAAGCATGTGTGCTTTGGGCATCCAAGTGATAGGTAGCCCCCAGGCAGGAGGCTGTCTAGATGATTGTGGCCTGCCTGTGTCTTCTCTGGGTCTCAGTTTCCCCATCTGTGTATCAGCAGTCAAGGAGGCGTAGGGCTGTGCCGCCCATATCTGGCCCCTACCTGGCACTGTGGGGATTTTTCTGGCCTTTCTCCCTGCCGATCTGCAGCTCCTGTCCTCGAAGCAGAGGTGTGGCAGCAGGCAAGGAGGTGTCAGCATCTCTCGCCTCCTCCAGGGACCTGCCACCACTGGGTTGTGAAGGGTTCCTAGAGGACTGAGCGTGAGGCCTTCCAGGGACAGCATGGATGTGCAGAAGCAGGGTGGCTCTGGGCAGTGGGGGAGTCTGGGCTTAGCCACAGGCCAGGGCACCCCTGCATGTGTGTGGGTCTGACCTTCTGGGAGAGTGCAGGTGTGGCCCAGGAAGTAGGGCTGCCCCTGGTTCCTCCCTACCCTGTGTGTGTGTGTGTGTGTGTGTGTGTGTGTGTGTGTGTAGTGTATGTGTGTGTGTGTGTAGTGCATGTAAGCGGGAGCATGTGGGCATATGGGGATGTGTGTGGTGTATGTATGTCTGGTGTGTATGGTGTATGTGTGAGTGTCTTGAGGGGATGTGTGGTGTGTGCGACATTGCTCCCACTCAGGCCAACCTTACTGTACGTTATCAGATCCTCTCAGCATATCTCAACACATGGATAATGTTGACATGGTGATCCCTTGGAGCTTACCTTCCCTTTCTTCTTCCAAGTATTCAGTCAGCAAACACATGTCAAATGCCTGCGCTGTGCCCAGAGCAGATGCTGAGCGCACACAGTGAACGAGATCCTATGACTGCCCTGTGGAGCCCACGATTCTCTAGGGAGGTCTGCAGCCATTATATAACCTCCCAGATGACTATAAACTCCCTTCAGTGACAGGCGCTGCTGCCACAAAGAACTGCAAGACCTTAGCTAGTCTTCAGGGTCAAGGAGGGCTGCCCGTGGATGTGACCTGGGCTAAGACCTGAGTGTGAGAAGGCATTGGCTGGACGTGACAGCTGGTGCAAAGGTCCTTGTCTGCGCAGTATGGGGCCCTGAGGGTTTAAACCTGGAAAGGGCAAGGAGGAGTTTGGAATGAGGCAGAATCAGAGCTGGGCCACATGATCCTACTGGGTCACAAGGTAGACTGCTAGATCTGAGGAAACTGAGGCTCAGAGACATGAAGTAATCTGCCCAAGTGGGATGGAAAACTTGGCCAGATGTAGACTGGATCCCCAAGGAATTCACGGATAGTCTTCCCTGGATATAGCTAGCGGAGCCCTGGGCCATCTAAGTCATTTGAGCAGCTTTCCTGAGGTCATGAGGAAAGTTGGAGTAGAGCAGGACTTCCCCTTTCTACCTCCCAGCCTCTCCTGCATGGGTGCTTCTCACTGGAAGAACCCAGGTAGCCACAGAAGGCTCCAGAGCAGGACAGACTCAAAGTGCTCTCCTGGCCAACCACTCCCAGGCCTTCCCAGCCCTAGCATGGATTGTTGGCTGCCTGCCCACCTGCCGAGGCCAAAGCCAGAACTGACCAACCTCTGCTGACCCAGTCTGCTACCTTCCTCTGCCAACACCAGCTAGAGCAGGGGCAAAGGCAGTGGGCAGCCCGGGAGGGGACCGTGTAGATGGGGGTCACCATGGCCCACCAGTGCTGAGGTTGCCAGGAACTATTTGTGAGGCTGGTTTTGATAAATGGAGGCCAGTGGGGAGGCAGTCTCCTGTCTGAAACCCTTGGATAGGTCTGGGGCTTGAGTGACAAAGCAGAAGCTGGGCTTCTCCTGCCCCTCCAGCCCCTTTTCAAACATCTCAAGCCTCTGGTCAAGATACCTCCAGCTTCCTACCTGATCTCCTGCTGTCACGCACAGGCAAAGTGGTGGATTCAGAAACCACACTGGTGATGTCCATCTGTCTGTGGCCCAGAGCCCTCAGCAAGGTGGCAGTACTCTGGCCTGCCTCTGTGCATCTCTGTACCTCTTCAGCTGTTCCCATCATGCCCAACTCACAGGTCCATGGAATGACTTGGGGTTCCCAGGATACCGTATGTCCCATAGCCTCCAGCCTCTGCCTCTGTGTGTGTGTGTCTGTGTGCGTGTCTGTCTCTATCTCTGTGCTGTTACGGATTGAATCCAAGGACCTTGCACATACTAAGTAAGTGCTCTACTGCTGAGCTACATCCCCAGGCTTTTTGTTGTTGTTTTAGTTTTTTTATTTTGAGACAGAGTCTTACTGAGTTGCTCAGGCTGGCTTTGAACTTGCAGTCTTCCTGCCTCAGCCTCTGAAGTAGCTGAGATTACAGGTGTACACTTCTGCACCCAGCATCCAGCTGCTGCCTCTACTGTTTCCTCAACCTGGAAGACCCTTTCTAAGAGTCTTCATTGATTAACTCCTATTTATGTTTAAGGCTGGGCTCAAGCTTTCCCTTTCCAGGAACCCTGCTCTCTCCTCCTATGTGAGTCCCCACATCCCCCAGAAGACTGAACTGTGAGGGTCTCCTGGAAGCCCAGGTTCCTCTGGGGCAGGGGCCAGTCTGATGTCAGCAGTGCCCACCCTGGGCCTGGCACACAGTAGGCACACAGTCAGGAGTGGTACCCAGGCAGGGCATAGCATACCCAGGCAGGGTAGAGAGATAGAGCAGCCTTCCTCAAGGGGCACATGAGACAGGTGCCTCACGCAACAGCCCTAGCCAGTATGTCCCATTATACCCCCCTTTCCTTGCCCTCCTCTCCACCCTGGTGCTGTGGGGTGCCTGAGGTTTGTGGGCTGGCCTCTGCTGAGCCGGCAGAGCCACCAGGGCTTTTTCCAACCTGGGAAAAGTTGGACAGTTTGAAACTCTGCTTCCAGGAAAGGGATACTTTTTTTTTGTTCTTCAAGCCTCCAGACACTGAAGGTCTAGCTATTCTTGCAGCGTAGTGCACACCAACTGATACAAACACCTGTGTCCCAGAGATTATTCTAGGCATGAGAGATAGTCACTGTCCAAAGAGTGAGGGAAGCCAGGAGTGGTGACACATCCCTGTAATCCCAGCACTCAGGAGGCTGAAGCAGGAGGATCCTGAGTTCAAGCCTAGCCTGGATAACTTAGTGAGTTAGTGACATCCTGTCTCAAATGAAAAAGAGCTTAGGACATAGCTCAGCGTAAAGGCTCATGGTTCAGTCGCCAGTACTGACTGCCCCCCCAAAGATGGAGGGAGCGTTTATGGCTCAGTGCTGGTCCACAGTAGGCTCTGCGGGTCCACAGTCAGGAAGAGCAGCACCCAGCGGTGGTGAGGTTGGCGGCAGTGCTTCTCTGGACAGAGCAGGGATCCTGGAGGAAGGGAGCCCTCCCTGCCTGAGCACAGGTCCATCATACCCTCAGGAAGTAGCTCTGGCCTCTTGGACTTTTCTTCTGCCCATCTGCAGGCTTGCCATCTTCATTAGCTATCTGTTCCTGTGGAACAAACGTCCCCCAGAGTCGGCGGCTTAAAGCAATAACAAATGTTTATTCTCTCCTCACACAGAATGTACCTCTAGGAGACTTTGGAGGAAGCCAGTGTAGAACCCTCAGGGCCAGCCGAGAGGGATCTGGGCTCTTTCTCGGCGGCCTAGGTCAGAGTGTGGCATCGGCTGTCTCTCCAGTATGCCTGGTGACTCTGGGCAGGATTGGAAACCAGGCCGAGAGAGGAAGAGTGACATTCCTGAGGGCACTGGCCACAGCTGGTGAGGCCGAGATTTGAACCCAGACCCCCTCCCAGAAGCCAGCTCTGTCCCGCCTGGGGTGTGAGTGGGCAAGGGCAGGGAGGGTCCTGGCTGGGCAGGCCTTTATGCCTGTTTAAAATGACATGTTCATAGCAATGCATGTTTATGTCCAACTGTCTTAATCAACAGGATTTTTTTCCCCCTGATTTTGTTTTTCATTGAAAGAGCAAAACTGAGTGACAAGGTGACATCTGCTTCAGTACTAAGGACCCTAGGAGGCCATAGGCCGGGCCTCCCTGGAGCTGCCACCCACAGGCTTACCCAGTCTTAGGAAGTGAGCTGATTTTGAGGGGTGGTGTGAGTTTGAGGGCAGCTCTTCTCATGAGCTGAGTGGCCTTGAGCAGGTCACAGAAACATCTCTCAGCCTCAGTTTCTCCCTCTGTCCCCCAAGGGATGACACTGTCACTTCCTGCCTTGGAGGCCTGGTTTGAGAGTGAATGTGGCCTGCCTGTTCAAATACCTAGAGCAGGGCCTGGCATATAATAGTGCTTAAGAAATGGCAGCCGATCTCATTTGGCTCTTGTGACCCGCCACCACTGGAACCCACTTGTGCCCCTGCCTGGCCCTAGTTCAGATCAGTATCCAGGGAGAGGGCCTGGGCCTGCCTGTGAAACCAGGAACAAGGGGCAGCACTCTGTGCAGAGCACTGGCACGCAGAGATGAGCTTATCATTTTACAGATGGAGAAACCGAGGCCCAGATGTAACTTGCCTGAGGGCCTTGTGGGTGGAAATGGGTCTGAATCATAGAGTTCTTGACTCTGAATCCACACAGCATAAATTCCTGTCCCACAGCATAAGAATCCTTGGAAGAACTTCAGGAAGCCAAAGAGAATTCTTGGAAACACCAGGGTCCCTAAGAGGCCTGGGAACCAGAATGTTTGGAGCTCACTCTCCTCCAGACCTCTGTGGGAGCCTGCTGGAGTAGCTTCCTTCTCTGTCCCTGCTTCTGTGTTCCCACCCTCAGGCCCACCCCTGTGGCCCCTCCCTCCTCCACTGGCCTGGTTTGTCCATTGCCCACATTCCAGGCAGCAGCATTTGGCTGGGAGGTCAGACAATAGGGACCCTGCTTGGAGGAGCCCGGCTAGGCTCAGGCTGACCCTCAGTATAGGCCAGAAGGTCCTTCTGCCCTGGGGATGGTGGCTGTAGGCCATTGGAAAGTGCCCCGGTTCTCCCAGTACTGCAGGCCTGTTTTGTGTCCCCCTCCCTCGGCACTGGGGAGCAGATATATTTAGAAAAAATGGTCTGTTCTGCACAGATTCTGCATTGACTGTACTTGTCAGGGCTGGGAGAGGCAGGGCTGTGAGCAGCCACACCTGCTGCCTGGAGTCTCAGTCTCTTTGATCCCTTTGCCAGTTTACCTACGACCTCCAGGGATTCCTGGCTGTGTGAGGGGACACTGATAAGGCAGGTGGCAGGGTGGGGACAGCCCTCAGCTGACTTAGCCATCAGCAAATGGATCTCCCTCTACACTTCCCAGTAAGGCCACATTTCTTTGACCCTTCACTTCCAAGTCACAGCCAAACTCAATCATTTGCTCTGACTACCTCCCACCTCCTCTAAGCTCCTTGGTCCTCCTCTGCCCCTTCTCAGCACTTGGAGAACTCTTTCTGTAGTCCTTCCCTTTTGTAGTCAGTTGGCACCTGAGAATTTGTGCTGCTGTGGGCCAGGCTCTTGCTGGACACTGGGGATGTGGAGACCACTTGACAGTCTAGGAGGAGAATCTCAGATGTCTAAAATAACGTCAAGATACCTATTGTGATAGCACGAAGCCCTAGGACGAGGGGTGCCCATCCTGGGATAATGGTCATGGATGGTTTCTTGGAGAAGGGAGTGGTCCAAACTGAGAGCTGTGGGTTAAATCAGAATGAGCCAGCAGCTGGAGACAGAGCAGACATGAATGGCAGAGGGAATAGCAGGTGCAAAGGCCTAGTGTTGAGGAAGACCCTAGCTGAACACAAAGTGCAGAACAGGAAAGAGGCAGGGATTAGATCTTGCAGAGCCACAAATGCCAGACTGAGGGCCTCATCCGACCCACCCTGGGCACTGGGGACCTGTGGGCAAGTTTTTGGCAGGGCTGTGGCCCAGTCAGGTGATACATGACTGGGGTGACTGTTCATTGGTTCCACCTGCAGCTCACTAGGCTGCCTGGGCTCCCACAGCAGATGCACTGTGCCTGACTGGGTGGGAATCAGAAATAGCTCGCACGTGCTCAGTACTTGGTGAGGCAGCTCTCCCCTCCTCAGTGCATTTCATCTGTGCCAGCCTGAGTCAAGGACAGCTCTGTGCTTGGGAGCTGGGTGACCTTCTCCCTCTTGTTTATTAGTACGCTGCCCAATGGGGCTGTGGGCAGAGCCAGGAGAGTGTGGGCAGGGAGGGGGAGGAGGGCTGTGAACCCAGGTCCCCCAGACAAGGGAAACATTGAGGGCTTGGAAAATCATACCTGCCTGCCAAAACAACATCCAGCAGAAGTGTAAAGATCAGCGTAAAAATCCCCTGGAATCTACCTCCTCTAGCGACTACATATTGATGTCAGCCTTCTAAATGTCTTTCCATGTCAGTCTGCCCTGGCAGATGCATTCATTCATTCAACAAATATTTCATGAGGGCCCACTCCATACCAGGCCCCATGGTGGGCGAAGGCAGAGCTGTGAGTGACATGGACATACGCTGGCCCTCCAGGACTCAAAAGCAGGCAAAACAGTGATGAGGGAGGCCCTCAGGGGGAGAAGCTAAGGACCCACACTGAAAGTCACAAAGTCTTCCTGGAGGAGGTGATGCTTGAGCTGAGACCTAAGGGATGAGGGGAAGTTACCCTACAAAGAGGAACAGAAACAAGCATTCCTGGCCGAGGAAACCACAACTATGCAGGCTGTGGAGTAATGGAGGCGATGTTTTCAGGGAGGAGAAAGAAAGGTAGTGTTATGGTTTGTGTCTAGATGTCTCCCCAAAGCCTCGTGTGGTAAGAGATAGCTAGATCTAGAGTGTGTGATTACTAAATTGATCTATTGATCGGTTTGGCATTGTTCTGCTGGGATCAAGGATGTGAGACTGAGATTGGGGGTAGGAGTGTGAGCCGCCCTGGGGGCAGATAGCCTAGATAAAAGATACAAGAAGAAGCTAACTAACTGCTTGTTTACATTACTTATTTACATACATTCCTTACATTTACTCACTTTACTTTGCGGCCAGTCGGCTCGCCCTGCCTTAGACCCAGCAGACTATAGACTAAAACCTCTACAGACTGTGAGCTAATAAACCTTTCTTCCCATAACTTTGGGTGTCGAATATTCTGTCCCAACAACGAGAGAAAAATAACTAAAACAGGTAATAAGACTGGAATGCTGGGGTGAGGAGGTGAAGCATCAGAGCCTCGCAGGGACCAGACTGCATGGTAGCTTGTGGGCTGTGGTCATGGTTTGTGGATTTACGAAAGGGCATGGCTGTGGTGCCAGAAGGCCTGGATTCAAATCCAGCTGTGCTACTTGTTAGCTGGTTAAGGTCAAGCAAATTATCTAAGCCCTCTGTGCCTTAGCCTCCGCATCTGTCAGGTGGGGTCAGTAATGTCCCTACTTGATGAGGTTGTGAGGTTAAATGGTGTGATAAAGTGCCTGGGAAGCAGCTGGCATACAGCAAGTGCTCATAAGTGATAGCTTGGATGATTTTGAAGTCATCTGTAGATGGAGTGCAACTGTGTCGATGATTTTGCATAAATAAGGTCATACTGGTCCTGCTTGTCTGCAGCTTTTTTCGCCCCGATGCTGATCATCTTTCTGAATCAGTGATGCCAGAGAATTAAATTATATTTCAGATTTGTGAATTGAGGTGTAATATATGTGTTGTGGAGTGCACTGATCTTAAGTGCATAGCCCATCATGATGTAACCGCCACTCAGATCAGACTGTAGGATCTTCCCAGCTCTCCCACAAGGCTCGGTCCTGCCTCTTCCAGGTAATTCCTCAGAGGCAACTAGTCTCCCTATTTCTAAAGCCATAGCTTAGTTTTATCTGTTTGGACCTTCATATAAATGAAATCATGGAGAATGTCTCTTTTCGTGTCTTGCTTCTTTTGCCTGTCATTTCATCAGTGAGATGTATTACTGTTGTGTGGCTTACTAATTCATTCTTTTGAATTGCTGCCTAGTATTTTACTGAGTGAATACTTCACACTTTATCCATTCTATTGTTGATAGGCATCTGGATTATTTGCAGGTTTGGACTGTATGCATAGCATTCCTTTGAACTTTCTTACAGATGTCTTTCAGAACACTTGCAAAGTTATTTCTGGTGGCTATGTACCCCAGAGTGGAGTTTCTGGGTCATAGACGATGAATATGTTCAGCTTTCGTAGATACTATTAAATAAATAGTCTTCCAAAGTGGTTATACCAATTTGCATTCCCACTGGCAGAGTGTAAGAGTTCCAGTTGCTCCACATCCTCCAGATCATTCCTTACAACTACCAAACCTACTATGTGTCCAGACCACCTCAAACCAGGTCCTGAATGATGGACATTTAGGTTGCTCCAATGTTTACATGATTTGAAGAATTGTAAAAGAAAAAAATAGCAGTAACCTTGAATAGCAAGTATCTTTCAATAAATGAATGGAAGAACACTGCATCCATACGTTGGAATATTATGTGGTGTTTTTAAAAAATGAGCTATCAAACTGCAAAAAGACATGGAGGAGCCAGGGGTTTTTTTTGTTTTTTGTTTTTTGTTTTTTAATCCGAGACAGGGTCTCACCATGTAACCCCAGGCTGGCCCTGAACTCGTAGTGATCCTCCTGTCTTAGCCTCCCCATGCTGGGATTATAGGTGTGTGCCACCCTGCCCAGTTTGACATAGAGCCTTTAATGCAATTACTAAATGAAAGAAGACAGTCTGAAAATATTACAGACTCTGTGTTTCCAATTACCTGTATATGACATTCTGGAAAAGGCGACACTTCGGTGACAGTAAGAAGATCAGTGGTTGCCAGGGGACAAGGAGATGAGAAGGAGGATGAATAAGAGGTGAGGCATGAAGGGTTTTAGGGTAGTGAGGTTGTGCTGTACAGCACTGTAGTGGTGGATGCATGCCCCACACATTTGTCAAAACCCAGATATACAACACAAAGAATGAATCCTAATATGAAGTATGAACTTTACTTAATAATAACACATCAGTGTTGGTCAGTCAGCTATGAAAACACACAGAGCTAATGCAAGATATTAATAATAGGAGCAGTTGTAAGAGGGAAAGTCGGGAGGATGTGGGAAGCTATACTTTCTGCTCAGTTGTTTCTGTAAAGCTAAAATTGCTGTCTAAGAAGCATACTAATTTAAGAATAAATAAAAATAAAGTGTAAAAATATTGAAAAAGACAAAAACGAAAATCACTAGAAGTGTCTGCTATAGTTTGGGGGGCTATTTCCTGTGGGTTGTTCTGTCTGGAAATTATTTTTGTGGTGGGGATGACACCACTTTTCTGTCTGGCTCTTATCTCCTCCCTTCCTGCTCACTCTTGTGGTGGAAGCACGTCCCGCTTCCTAAATACCACGTTTAGGGACTCTCAAGGGGAAGGCGATTTAATCCTGATGATGGAATGAGAGTTATTGTGTTTGGGAAAAACTGGAGATGATGAAGTGATGGAGTCGTGAGGTCTCAGATATGGGCGTTACATTTTAGCAGAAATGATTTAGAATCACATCATCTCACTTGGTACAGATGCATCTCAGCATCTCAGTATAGTTACCTTCAAGTGACAGAATGAGGTGTGTTTACATTCTGGAAATAAATGATTATGGATCTTTGAACAGATGAGTCTTAAAATTTAAAGACAATTTTAGAACCTCTAAGTTAAAAGAACCAATGGAGGTATGGTGCCTTAATCTCTTTTTCCCAGTATAATCTTGATTTATTTTCCTTTTTTAAAAAACAGTTTTTATCGAGTTGTAATTGGCATAGAGTAAATCACACATATGTATTGAAACTGATAGATTTTGATGAATGTGTACACCTGTGAAACCATCTCCACAATCAAGATAATGGACAAACCCATCACTCCTGAAAGTTTCCTCATGGCCTTTTCTGGTCTCTCCTTCCGCCTCCCCACCCCTTCCTTCCCTCTCACCCTACTCTGATCTCCCCACCCCCAAGTAAGGATTAGCTAGTATTTCCTGTAATTCTATACAAATTAAACCATGCAATATGTATTGCTTTTTTGTCTTGTCTTTTTCACATAGCATAATTATTTGGAGACTCATCCATGATGTAGCATGTCTCAGTAGTTTGTTCTTTTTTATAGCTGAGTAGTAGTCCATGCATGTGTCCTGATTTATTCATTTATTTGTTAATGGACATTTAGGTTTGCTTTCAGTTTGGGGTTATTACAAATAATCCCCTGTGAACATTCATGAACAAGTCTTTGTATAAACACATGTTTCATTTCTCTTAGGAGAGGAGAGGAATGGCTGAACAATATGGCAGGTGAATGTTTAACTTTTTAAGAAGTGGCTGTACCATTTTAATTTCTTACTATCAGTGTCTGAAAGTTCTGGTTCTTCCACATCCTCACCAACCCTTGGTATGGTCAGCCTTTTTATTTTAGGCACCCCAGTAGATGTGGTATCCCATTGGAGTGTTAACTTCCAGCTCCATAATGACAGGCATGTTGAACATCTTTTCATGAGCTTGTTCACCATCTGTATACCTTCTTTGGTAAAGTATCTGTTCAAATCTTTGTCCATTTAAAAATTGGATTATTTACTTTTTTATGATGGAGATTTAAGGACTCTTCTCATATTCTGGATACAAATCCTATAAAAATACATGATTTGCAGATATTAAATCAATGGCTTGTTTATTTAAGAGTACCTTATAGGACAGGCGTTTTTAATTTTGATGTTCACTTTATCAATTTGTCCTCTTAGAAACTGTTGAATGTTATCATATCTAAGAAATCTTTGCCTAACCCCAAATTATAAAAGTTGCCTGTATGGTTTCTTCTTGAAGTTTTATAGTTTTAGGTATTTTTGGTTGGGAGGGAGTGGTGCTGGGGATCAAACTCAGGGCCTTGTGCTTGCTAGGCAAGCACTCTACCACTTGAGCTAAATCCCCAACCCCCAAGTTTTAGGTATTACATTAAGAATTATGGTCCATTTGAGTCAGTTGTTGTATAGAGTTGGAGGTGTGGATTAAATTTCAAGTGTTACTTATAAATATCATTTATTTCAGCACCATTTATTGAAACAACTCTCCTGGATCTGTGGCATTGTTCTTGCTCCTTTGTCAAAAATCAGTTATCTGGGTTCTGGGAAGGGGGTATAGAGTAGTATTCTGTGGTACAGCATTCATCTAGCATGCACAGGCCCTGGGCTCAGTCCCCAGTATCAGGGAAAAAAGTTATCCATGTATATGAGTACGTGGATCTCTTTCTGGACTCTTCTATTTCATTATCTATTTGTCTGTCTTTACAATTACACTGTTTTGAAATGATGACCTCCAAAAAGATAGCCTCCTTAACAAATGGTGCTGGGAAAACTGGTTATCCACATGCAGAAGAATGAATGTAGACCCATATTTCTCTCTGGACCAAAGACTTAGATTATCTTCTGCTGAGAGATAAAATAGGTGAAACTCTTGAAGACATAAACATAGGCAAGAACTTTCTGAACAGAACCCCAGTTGCTCAAGAAATACCAACAACCAATAAATGGGATCATATCAGATTTTAAAACTTCTGTACAGCAAAGGAAACAACCAAAACAGCAAAACCTTTTGCCAATTTCTACTCCTTGGACGAAGGACTAATATCTAGAATATATAAAGACTCACAAAAATTAGACCCCTACCCAAAATAAAAGACCCAATCAAGAAAAATAGGGAGTTGAAATGAATAGAGGCTTTTCAAAACGTGAAGTACAAATGGCCAGTAAATACCTAAAAAATGTTCAGCATCTTCGGTCACTATAAAAATGCAGATCAAAACAATACTGAGATTCCATCTTACTCCTGAAAGGATGGCTATCATTAAGAATTCAAGAAACAACAAAAGCTGGCGTAAACTAGTACAACCACTGTGGAAATCAGTACAGAGAATCCTCCAAAAAACTAAAATTAGAAATTACACTTGATCCAGCTAACTATATTTCTTATGGATATCTTCCCAAAAGAAGCTAGGCATGATGGTGCAGACCTGTAATCCTAGCATTCAGAAGGCTGAGGCAGGATGATTGCCATGAGTTCAAGGCCAGCCTGGGCCACCTAGTGAGTTCAAAACCAAACTGAACTGCATAGTGAGACCTGGTCTCAAAAACTCAAACCAACCAAACAAATGAAATGGTTAAAGAGATATTACACGATACATGCATACCCATATTTATAGGAGCACAACTCATAGTAGCTAAATCTTGGAAGCAGCCTATATGCCCATCAACAGATGAATGGATAAAGAAAATGTGATACAGTATATATACACAATGAAGTACTACTCAGCCATAAAGAAGGGTAATTTTGGTCATTTGTAGGAAAATGGATGCACCTTAAGTCCATAATGCTAAGTGAAATAAGTCAGACACAGAAGGTTAAATATCATATGGTTTCTCTTATATTAGAATCCCGAAGTATAAATAATTTAAAGAGCAAATTAAAACAAAGATGACAGGAAATAGAGACAGACTTTGTGGAGATGGGAAGGGGATCAAGGGATGGGAGGAGATGGAGGGGAAGGGAAGTAAAAAGGATCAAGATGCAGTTATATTATGTAGTAGTAGCCCACAATGAATCTATTCATTATGTACTGCAAACATACTAATAATTTCTTTTAAAAATAAAATGGAAACAGAAAATTTAAAAATAAAAATGAAGTCAGGCCTCCAACTTTCCTCTTCTTTTTCAAAGTTGTTTTGGCCCTTCTAGGTCCTTGAACTTTCACGTAAATCTGAGATTTTTATCAGTTTCTCAATTATTTATTAATGCCAGTTGAGATTTTGATTGGAATTGACTTGAATATATACATCAATGTAGGGAGAATGAGAATCTTAATAACATTGAATCCACCAACCCATGAACAATAATATACCACCCTCATTTTATTTAGTTTTTTAAAAAATTATAATTGTTATAGTTTGGGTAGGCTGTGTCCCACAGAGCTCATGTGTTGGGGCCTTGGTCCCCAGGGCTGCAGTGTTCAGAGGTGGGGCCCAGAGTGGTGAGTGGATCATGAAGGTGTTAACCTCATCAACTGATGAATTCACAGCTGAATGCAGGGAGTGTGGTCCGGTTGGAGGAAGTAGGTCACTGAGGACGTCCCTTTGAAAGGTATGCTTGTCCCTGGCTCCTTCTGTCACTCTCCCTGCCTCCTGGCTGCCATAAGATGAGCCACTTTGTTGTACCACGTGCTCCTGCCATGATGCTCTGCCTCCCCACAGGCCCGGGAGCAGTGCAGCCAGGTGACCGTGGGCTGAAACCATGAGCTAACAGAAACCCTTCCTTTTTAAATTGTTTATGTCAGGTGTTTTGCCGCAGTGAGAAAAAGCTGACTAGTTTAATACTTATCTTAGCAATATTTTAATTTTCCATAGCCAAGTTTTTCACACTTTTTTTAATGTTTGTTTCTAAGTATTTTATATTATTATGCTATTATAAATGGCATTTAAAGTTTTTAAATTTCTGTGCTCATGGCTACTATACAGGAATAAAATTGATTTTTGTATGTTGATCTTGTGTCCTGCTACCTTGATAAAGTTGCTTCTTAATCATGAGGTGTGATGAAAAAATACAGTAAAAGTTTAACTTTGTAAATTTATTGCAGTAAAAGGCACATTGCCATGAATCCTCCTCAGAATACTCCTTCTAGCTTTAAACACATGTATCCTTTCATTGTTGCCACTTTCTAAGGCAGTTCTGGAAGTCCTCTTTCATGAATGTCTTTAGTTGCGTTGTTGCTGTCTTGATGCCTGAACCAATTCAGAACACTTACAGTCTTTTTGGGGGTGGGGTGGGGTGCTCTGTCATTGAGCTAAATCCCCAGTCCCCCTCTCATGGTTACTTTAACTTTGAGAAAGAGCTGCAAGTCACACAGTCCTAGATATGATAAGTAAGTTAGATGAGGACACACCATAATGTTTTTATTTGACAGAAATTGCTCTAAACCTTTGATCAACTAGGGATGATCATCAAATACAGTGAATATTTAAATTTTAAAAATTTATTACAGTAAAAGTTATATTACCATTAATCCCCTCAATATACTTAAAATACACCCCTTCGCACCAAGCACACTCATCCTATCATTCTTGGCAACATGTCTTTTATTGTATTAAGTTTTTCTTTTAATTTAAACATTCATCGTATCTTTCAATCACCCCTCGTATAACACAGCTTTTTTGTATTTGGTTGGATTTTCTGTAAGGATGAACATGTCATCTCCAAACAGAGATTGTTTTATTTCTTCCTTTCCAATATGGATGGTTTATATTTTATACTCTTGCCTAATTGTCCTGGCTAGAACCTGCTTGTTAAGTGGAAGTGGTAAAGTAGACAGCCTTGTCTTGTTGCCAGTCTTAGGGAGAAAGCATCTACTCTTTCACCATTAGGTGCCGGCGTAACATTAGCTGTGCAGTTTTTGTAAATGCCCTTTATCAAGTTGAGGGAGTTTTCTTCTATTCTTAATTTGCTGAGAATTTTTAAAATCATGAATCACGTTGGACTGTGTCAGATACATTTCCCATGTCTATTGAGATGGCCCTGTGTTTTTTTCTCTTTTAGTCTGACAGTACAAGTAAATCACATTAATTGATTTTCAGATGGGAAACTAACCCTGCATGCCTAGGAGGAGCCCCACTTGACCACGGCCTATTATTCTCTTAAAATAGTGCTAAATTAGATTTACTAAAATTTTGTTTAGAAATTTTCTTTTTTTTTTCCTTCAGTATTGGGGACTGAACCTAGGCCTTCACACTGAGTTACATCCCCAGCCCTTTTTAATTTTTTTTTATTTTGAGACAGAGAATCTCAAAGTTGCTAAATTGCCCAACCTGGCTTGAACTTCTGATCCTCCTGCCTCAGCCTCCCAGAGTGCTAGGGTTACAGGATTGAGCTACCATACCTGGCATTTGCATTCTCTTTGCAGAAAATCTTTTTCTTAAGTTTTCATTCATATGCAATTTTTTATTGCTTTTCCTGGCATTAATGATTGTTTCATTTGTTTTTTCCGCTTTAATTAAAATTTAATTGACACAAGAATTGTACGTATTTATGGAGTACAATATGGTGTTTTAATACATGGATGCAATGTATAATGTTCAAATCAGAGTAAGCATATTTATCTCGTCAAACGTAAATTTTTGTGATGAAAACGTTCGATATCCTTTCTTGTAGCTTTTTTGAAATCTACTTCATGATTATCTATAGTTACCATACTGTGCAATAGAACACCAGAATTTATTTCTCCTATGTAACTGTATGTAAGAAAATGTTTATCTACAAATTCAATTTTTAAACAAATAGAGGACTATTTAGATTATCTGTATCTTTTTACATGACCTTTGGTGGTTTATATCCTTCGAGGAATGTTGTCAAATTTGTTGGCCTTATTTAAAAAATATAACAGCTTTATTGAGAAATCATTTATATTAGATTTGTACAAATCAATGGTTTTAATACTATTGTACAAAGATATTTTTAATGGTTTTATACTGTTGTACACAGAGTTGTACAAGAGTTATCACATCAGTTCTATAACATTTCCATCACCCCAAAAAGAAACTATCAGCAGCCACTTCTCTTTGCCGCCTTCCCCATCTCCCACTCTCAGTCCCTGGAAACGACTGATGTACTTTCTGCCTCTATAGACTTGCTTAATCTAGACATTTAATTTAAGTGGTATCATATAGTACATGACCTTTGTGGCTGTTTTTTTTTTTCTCTTAGCATAATGTTTTCAAGGTACATTTGAGTTGTATAACAGTATTTCATTCCTTTTATTGCTGAACTGTATCTCATTGTGTAGCTATAGAACACTTCATCTATTGGCTTCTGGTATTGTTTATATTTTTTGGCTAATATGAGTAATGTTGCTGTGAACATTGCATACAAGTTTTTGTGTAGCCGTATTTTCCTTGAGTATGTACCTAGGAGTGGAAATGCTCATTCATATGGTATATCTGTAACTCTTTGAGCAAATGCCAGGCTGTTTTCCAAAGCAGCTGCACTGCTTTATATTTCCACAGCAATATGTTGAGGTTTCCAGTTTTTTCAGATCCTCACTAACACTGGTTATTTGTATCTTTTAAACTATAGCCATCCTAGGAGTATGAAGTGCTCATCTGGTTTGATTTGCATTGCCCTGATGGCTAATTATGTTGAGTATCTTTTACATGTGTTTATTGACCATTGTATATTTCTTTTGGAAAATGGCCATTCAAATACTTTGCCTATTTTTAAATTTGACTACTTGTCTTTTTATTACTGAGTTGCATCTCAATCCATGTGGCCCTGTACAACAAAATGCATTAACTGTGTGCAGTAACTTACAAACAACAGAAATGCATTTCTCATAGTTCTGGAGGCTGAGAAGTCCAAGACCAAGGTGCCAGCAGATTTAGTGTCTGGTAAAGGATTGGTCTCTGCTTCAGAGATGGTGCCTTTTTGCTGAGTCTTTACCTGATAAGTGGGTCAGCAGGCTTGGTCAGCAGGCTTGTTCATGCCTCTTTTATTTATTTATTTATTTATTTATTTATTTATTTATTTATTTATTTTGGTGGTGCCGGGGATCGAACTCAGGCCCTTGTGCTTACAAGGCAAGCACTCTAATCACTGAGCTAAATCCCCAGCCCCTCATGCCTCTTTTAGAAGGGCACTAATCCATTCACAAGAATGAAACCTCAGGATCTAATCACCTCCCAGAAGTCCCACCTCAGTACCATCCCCTTCACAGCTGGGTTTCAACATATGAGTTTTGAGAGCACACAAATCCTGACCAAGCAAGTTGTAAAAGCTCTTTATTTATTTTGTATACAAGTTCTTTATCAGATTTACTAATATTCTGTGGGTTGTCCCCTCACTTTTTTGATATTGTCCTTGATAATTCAAAATTTTTAAATTTTGATGAAGTTGCAATTTTTCTGGTTTTTTTCCTTGTATTTTTTTGGGGGGGTGTCATATTTAAGAAATAGTTTCCTAACTAAAGGTCCTGAAAATTTATACCTATGTTTTCTTCTAAGAGTTTTATAGTTTTAGGTTTTTGATCTATTTTAAATTAACTTTTTGTACATCAGATGAGGTAGGACCCAGTTTCATTCTTTTGTATGTGCATAAATTGTGCCAGTATCAATGGCCTTGGTACCTTCTTTGAAAATTAATTGACCATAAATGTGAAGTTTGTTGTTTTTCTCCTAGATTCTCAATTTAGTTCCATTGAGCTGTCTGTTAGTAACAATGACAATTCTACATTGATTTGATTACTATAGATTCGTAGTAAGTTTTAAATTTTATTTTCCTTTTAATATCTGTAGAATCCATAATGATGTCACCTGTTTCATTTGTAATACTGATAATCTGTGTCTAATCTCACTCTCTTTCTTTCTCGTTTTAAATTTTTTCCATCAGTTTGGCCATATTCTTGCCAGATTTACTGATCCTTTCAAAGAACCAGCTTTTGTTGTCACTGATTTTTCTTTATTCACTTTTTTCTATTTTCTCTTTTACTGATTTGTATTCTGATATTTGTTTTTTCTTTTCTCCTACTGGTACTTAGTTTTGATTTAATTTGTTCTTCCTTTCCTAATATTTTAAGATGAAAGCTGAAGTCACTGATTCAAAATGTTTTGTCTTCACTAATATAGGCATTTAGTGCTATAAAGTTTCCCTAATAAGTATTGCTTGAGCAGCATCCCACAAATTTTGGTGTATTGTGTTTTCATTCTTATTCAGTGTTACCATTCTTCTTCAGTTCAAAGTACTTTCTAATTTCCCTTTGGTTTCCTATTTAGCCCATGGATTATTTAGAAGTGTGTTGTTTAGGTTCTGAATATTTGATGGTTTTTTTCAAGGATCTTTCTATTAATAGTTTTTAGTTTAATTCCATTGCAATCATGTATTTTATATGACTTGGATTTTTTTTAAATATTGATAATTTTTTAATGACCCAGATACGGTCTGTTTTTGTAAATGTGCTGTGAAATGAATGTGAATTCTGCTGTTAGTGGATAGAGTGTTCTGTAAATGTTAGTTAAGTCAAGTTGGTTGACAGTATTGTTTAAATTTTTTTATCTTAGTTTTCTCATTGCCAAGACAAGATGCCCAACACCCAAAGTTAAAGGTGGAAAGGTTTATTTTGGCTACAGTTTGTAGAAGTTTCAGTCCATAATCAGCTGGCTCCAAGACAGGGTGGCATGACAGAGGAGCATCACAGAGGAGAAAAAAGAGTGCATTAGTGTGGAAGGCAGAAGGCAGCAAAACCAGCAAGCATCAAGTGATGATAGCAGCCCTTTTTCTGTCCCTTATATTCTATCCAGACTACCCGCCCTTAGGGTAGCACTCATGCCCAAGGTGGGCCTTCGCATTATCTATACCCAGAACTATGCCAAACCAATCAGTGGACTAATTTAGTCATCACACATGCTTGATCTCAGCATCACACACTTAATCCCAGCATCACACACTCCAGCCACTTCTGAGAAGCCCCACCTAGGACCACTTGAGGCTTTCGGGGGACATCTAGACACAAGCCATAATAGTATCCTTACTTATATTCTGTTCACTTGTTCTATCAATTATTGAGAGAGAAGTATAGAAATCTCTGACTATAATTGGGTATTTGTCTATTTTTTCCTTGCATTCTGATCTCTTTTTCTCTATATATTTTGAAGATTTGCTAGTAGATGCATAAATATTTAGGATTATTATTCGTCTTAATGAATCGACTTTCTTTATCCCTGAAGTATACTTTTTCTGATGTTAACGTAACCATCTGATTTTCTGTGGGTTAGTGTTAAAATGGCCTATATTTTCCCATCCTTTTTATTTTAACCTAGTTATGTTTTTATATTTGAAGTATATTTCTTGTAAACAGCACATAGTTGGATCATTTTTTAACAATCCAATCTGAAAGTCTCTGCCTTTTAGTTGGGACATTTAGACTAACATTTAACATGATTATTGGCATAATTAGGCTTAAATCTTTTATCTTGCTATTTATTTTATATTTGTCCTTTTTATACTTTGTTCCTTTTTCCTGTTTTTCTGCCTTCTTTAGAATTAATTAAATATTTTTATCATTCTCTTTTATCTTTATGTTGATTATTAGCTATAACTCAATTTTGTTATTTTAATGTTTGCTGCATGGTTAATAATATAAATCTTTAACTTATCACAATTTACTTTCCAGTGATATATCATTCATATATAGTATGAGAATATTACAATAGTACACTTCCATTTCTTTCCTAATCTTGTGCTATTTTTAATATGCACTTTATTTTACATATATTTTAAACACAGCACTATATCATTGTTATTTTATCTAAATGGTTGGTTATCTTTTGAAGGTACTTAAATATTGAGAAAAATAATTGTATATATTTTTCAATGTAGTTACTGTTTCTAGTACTCTTCATGTCTTTTGGCAGATCTGTGTTTCTCTCTGGTATCATATTCCTTCAGCCTGAATGATGTTAACATTTCTTATAGTGTGAATCTGCTAGTTATGAATTATTTCCATTTTTCTATGTCTGAAAAAGTCATTATTTTGTCTTTGTTTTTTAAAGTTATTATTATTGGTCAGAATTTCAAATTTACAGATTTCTTTCTTTCAGTATTTTAGAAATATTGCTCCATTGTCTTCCCACTTGCATTGTTTTGACACAAAATTTGCTAAAACGCTCATCTTTTTTCCTCAGTGTGTAGCATGCCTTTTTAATGGCTACTCTTAAGACTTTTCTCTTTACCACTGGGTTTGAACAATTGGATTATGATTTACCTTGTTGTAGTTCTTTTCGTATTTTTTATATGGATTTGGAGCTTCTTGTATAATGATTTCACACATAGAAGAATGCAGGTTAGGGACAAAAAGGAAGTGCCAGAATCGAAAACTTAGGGCGGCCACCTGACTCAATTTCTTCATCCATCAAGCAGGCTGAGGGGTACCTACATTCTAGGGCACCCTGTGTTCAGGTAGACTTATTTCTAAGGTCAAAGGTGGGTCCTTTAACTTGGTCACTCAGCTTCTCCTAGGTGCCTTCTGTGCTGACACATAAGACAACAGGGTCTCCAACTGGCAAAGCATCAGACCCTGACAAGTTGGGTCATAATTTCATGAAGAGGCTAAAAACAGTGAAATTAAAGAAACGCCAGTGGAAAAAGCAATGGCACATCTTATTAGCATACACAGCGGGTAGGTTTTCTTAAAAAGTGAAGTCCAGTATAGGCAAAGATGTGGGGGAAATAGGCCTTCCTAGGCCCCACTGGCAGGAGTATAAGTTGGGAACCCTTTTGGGGGGTTGGTACAGAATTATTACAAAGTTTAGACCTCTGCATTGGATTGGGTTGGTGATCCCTGCTTTAGAAAGTTATAAGGAAACAGTTCAAATTATTGGAGCAAAACAATTGTGAGTTTGAACATGGCTGCATTATTAACCAGTTGGGGACCCTGTACTAACTATTTTTTTTTTTTATTTTTTACCAAGAACATGTATTGGTACATTGCATACATAATGATCATAATCAACATGGTTATTTTGTACCTGTACATGATACATCTTGGTTTTCCCCCCCTCTTCCCCCCTTCCCCTCCCCTCCCTTCCATTCACCCACCCCTCCCTATTTGCAATAAGTGT